>JAJIBD010033404.1:0-13008 GCA_021461705.1 Cryptotis parvus | reverse complement strand
GCAGTCATGTCCACATCCCAAAACTGCTATCCAGTTATGTAAAAAGCTACTCCACCTGTACCTTCCTATCAAAATACTTGAATGTCCTGAGCAAAACACAAATGACCCTTAGAGGAGAGAGAGAGACAGAGTAAAGACAGAGACAGAGAGATGGTCTGCCATAGAAGCAGGTGGGGGTTGGGTGATGTTAGTGTGGTGGTGGGGAAACTGAGGACTTTGGTGTGGAAATAAAACACTGGTGGTGATGGATGGATGTTGAACATTGTATGACTGCGACTGCAACCATGAATAGCTTTGGGATGGTCTATCTCACAGGATTTAGTTTAAAAAATCTGATATATCACTTGGTCAGTTGACATTCGTTTGTCAATTTGCTCAAGGGAGCCAGTAATGCTTCCATTTGACCCTATCACGTGCCAGTGTAGACCAATGGCATTCTCTTTGCTTCAGGTACAAATACAAAGTGAAGCCTCAAACCGCTCATTTTAGGGTCTTTACGAAGAAGTCTGACCATCTTGTAGATGGTGGCAGCCACATGATCTTTTGGCATTTTAATCCATGGACCCAGCAATGGTTTCAGTCCAGTGGCTTGTTTCCAAATCTACATGGCATCCTACCCATCTGATTTTTGATGCTTCGCAAACGAGACAGCATTCCAATCCTCATCACCAACGGAGGTCCAAACTTGGATTCCTTCTCACTTGAGCAGGTATGATATTCCAAGCATAGTTTCTTTGATTCTCTTTGCGACCCGAATAGCATTCTCATCCCAAGCTGTAGGCCCAGATCACTAAGGCATACATTAATGCATGGAGAATGGTGGAGTGGAAGAGATGGGCTAGGAGTCAGAGGTTCTTTGTCCTTTAGCTATTTCTTTGATGCTCTTCTGAGTTATTTCATGCTGCTCTCTTCCAAGTGCGCAGCAGGGATTAGGGTCATTCACTGAGTTCTCGACCTAGGTACACATAACTGTCTGCACTCAGAGATGTTTGTCCTGCTGGAGAAGGTTACTGGTCCTTCTGAACTAGTTCATTTTCATGAACATTGTTTTGTTGAGATTCAGCTGGAAAATCTTTATCTTTCCACATTCTGGCTGAAGTCAGCCAGTACGGGAAGCACGGCCAATGTTTGGTGTTATTAGAATTACGTCATCAGCAAAGTGGAGGTAGTGTAGTTGCCGAATTTGGCTCATCTTCATTCCTTCCTTTCTAATTGTCGCGTGATGTTCTCGCGAGTGGCACTGAAGAGTTTTGGGTGAAATGGTATCACCCTACCAAACCCTTCGCTTGAATCAATGATCATTTCAGAATGGTGAGATCCAGGTGGTGAATCCGTAATACAACTCCATGAAGGAATTTGAGAAAATAGTTTTGAACGCCTTTGTTTGGCAGGCCGTGTCCTTCAACAGTAGAATCCTCAAATGCTTTCAATGAATGTGAGACAGAGCGGCATCCTGAACTCCTCTACTAACCTCAATGATCTTGGTTACCATGTGGATATGGTGGATTGTGCTGAACTTTCAGAAGCCAGCTTGCTCATGGCTGTCCTTCATCTACTGCTTTTGCCAACTTGTTCAGGATGACTAAGTGAACAGTTTGTAGATGATTTGACAGTAGACAGATGGGGCGTAGTTGCTACGTGTGATTGTCTCCTTCTTCAACAGTAGAAATGTCCTGCTGGCTTGCCAGGTCAGGAGGGCATCTTTGCATTTAGATAGGTAGTGTGAAGAGCCGAGCCAGTGTATTGATGAGTACTCGACCACAGATGCTTCAGGTGTTCAGATCTGACTTTGTCTGAATAAGCTTTTCGCTTTTTACCGTACGAAATGGCTTTGTTGGATTTCAGAAGGGAGAACATTGGGAACGACATATCCATCCTGTGGAATTTCAATGGTGTAGGTAAGGGTGTGTGTGAGAATAAAGTATTATGCTGACCGAAGGTAGAAACAGTCCACAATATTTTGCCTTGACATATATTTATATGTGGCATGGCAAAAGATATTGTACAGATCCATATATATGTAAATAGATTATAGGGCAAAAATATCCATGTTTACTTTAATCAGTACTCAAGTCCAATATTTTATTTTTCTTTTTCACTCAATTTTTTCATTTATTTTATTGAGTATTATTGAACCATTCAGTAATAATTTATCTTACATTTTTATTACCTTTATTACTACATTTTTATTATTTCTTTGAGTCATACACAATGTTATACCGCCTAATAGGAGACAAGACATAGAACTCACATTTTGTGGGAAAGGTAGAACATTAACTGAAGCCCATATAAATAAATGCTGTGAATAATAGATTGTTCTTTATTTTTAGACCAATCTTTCAGATCAGTTTCTGTTTACAGAAAAATTAGGAATGAGATACAAAGATTTTCTATGTCTTCCCCATTTAGTGGGCACATTTTGTTACTTACTAATGAACCTCAGATTCCACTTCACCCAAAGTCTATGGTCTCAGTAGCAAATGATATTTAGGTACATTGTAAGAGTATTTATCTGCTTTAATAAAAATGCCATATATAAAAACCAAAATCCATGTGTTAACTTAAATAAACTTGATAGTGGTTATTTAAAATATTTTTAAAGATTTTCCACATTTCACCTGACATTTCCTTTCATTATAGAGAACCTTGCTTTTAGAATGTTTTTGAAACTATATAGGGGACACTTGGAAGATTTTTGTTTAGTAAATGGATAGGGAAGGTGTTTATACTGCCATATATTTGAATCCTGATTGATTTATGAGCAATTCAAATAACATACTTCCCCACCGCGTCAGAAATGTGGGTGTATCATCCTTCTAGAAAACTTAATAAAGCTTTATAAAGGACCTGCACTCAAGAGGGAGGTCCAATATTTTATATGTGCACATGTTCATTTGAACTCTAGGGAGGTAGTTATTTGTGCTGCTAAGTAACAAGACTACGGTTTCCTCTATTAATTAAGGTGGTTGTGTCTCATTAGGTGAAATGAAAGTATTTAATAATTTAAAAGACTTGATATTTCTAAAGCATAATTGAGTTCTGAGATACTAAAGAAATGGAAATATCGAAACGCAAATATTTTCCTGCAGCTGATTGCATATGTAGGATATTTGAAGTTATAATGTGCTATACTGTGAAAATATTTCATAAGATTAACTGGCAGATATATAATAATGTTGAGCATTTTATTACATAATAATTGCATTTAATGAGAGGCATTTCAATTTTGACTATTGGAATCAAGCTAATGTAGCTGTAATCAAAGGATCGAATTTACTTTTAAAAACAATTTTATCATAGCAGATTGGGTCAGTTGATTGAGAACTTTATTTGATTTTCACAAATTTAGTTTTCTGGGGCAGTTATTGTTTCCAAAAATTTGGAAACCACTTCCTAGTAGACAAAAGTGGTATTGAGTCACTTTTTTCTAGTGGTTAGAGAAAATAGGACTGATGGAGGATCTCTTTAAATAAAATGAAACTTCCTGAAAGAGAATTAGATTTAGAGAATCGACCCAAGTCTTGAGTGTCAGAGTTTAAAGCTGGCAGAAAGCAGTCATATATTCTATAGATAAATAGGATTGGGTGCAGAGCCTGAGATGTAGATTTTTATATAAATGACTTACTGATAGAACACCTCCAAAGTAAATTGTATAAAAGGAAACATTAAAGTGTAGAGACCAGTGAGTAAGGTGTTTGCCTTATGTGGCCAACCTAAGTTTGATTCCTGGTATCACATTTGATCTCCTGAACATGATCAAGGAGTAATCCTTGGGCACAGAGCTAGGAGTAAGTTCTCAGCAGTTCTGGTATTGCCCAAAAAGTAAGGAAAACAAACACAAGGAGTCAAGCAAAATTTAGTAATACAAGTAAGATTTAGCCTCCTTGAGTCGTCCTCCATGTTCCTGGACTTTGGCTGGGCCAGAGCAATAATACAGCGGGAGAGGCATTTTCCTTTGTATGCAGATGACCTGTCTCGATGTGGCATCCCATATGGTCTTTGAGCACCTCCAGGAGTAATCCTGAGTGCGGAGTCTGGAGTAACCCCTTGAACATTGCTGGAAGTGACCCAAAAGAAAAACAAATTTCCAGAATTTAAATATCTTTTAAAATAAGCATATTTACATTGTTGAGATAAAGGGTTAACTCTGTGCTCTTTCAATCAAATCATTCATTGACTGTGAAGACCTGCATGGAGCTCAGCATCCTCAGGAAATGGTGTGTTCTTATAAATGTTCTAAGGAAAGGGGCAACATTACTTAGAGCACTGATCATTTTTCATGGTGTAAATACTTTCCATGGCATGTTTCCAACTATCAACTTAAAGTTACTCAAAGTAAATCAAAAGAAACATGCATCATAAGTTCATATAAGCTAATATGTGCACTGGTTCTAGGAAACACTGCTCAGGCATTTCCTGGAGAGATTCTTCCTGTCTCGCCCAGAAGAGTTTAAAACATATACAATAATAGCAAATTCTCCCAGAAGTTATGGATATGTGTACTGGTTCACAAAGAGGAGATCGAAAACATTTTCTAGAGGCTGAGGTGTTAAAGAATAGTGGTAAGTATCACACAGTAAGAAAAGAAAGGTCAGTAATAAGTCTCCCCACCACCTGTCTTTGTTTATATGATTTTCAATTCACTCACTTGAACTACAAATTCTGAAAGAAGTTACATCTTTGTCCTCACTAGTATTGCCTATCACTCAATACTTGGTATTCCCAAGTGAGCCATCTATTTGCTCGAAAGCAGGCAGCAGTAACATCTCCATGTCCTGCGCCAGCAAGTGTAGCCTAAGGGCATCTGCTCGCTCCAGGAACAACACAAAGAGCCTCAAACCAATCGTTCAGGGTCATGGAATAAGGTCTATACTTGTGTTAAATAATTTTGGCATATCAAATAATAACATGTGGGCAGAAGCCAGACTTGTTGTGCAGGTGGTATACTCTCAGTAGTAGGCTCTATCTTGTGCAATTACTGATGACCTTCAATGGGGGAGAGATCAGCTCTCTTGGGGTGGAGCTCTGAGGATCTATGGAGTCCGATGTTGAAAATGACTGACCTCATAGTGTGGGGTTCCTCTGGCATTTTAAGTAGGCCAGAAAGCATGGCTGTGTTTTGTTTGTAGCACATGAAATCTGCACATCACCCTCTCTAAAGTGACAGGTACTGTCATTCCTATTGAGAGATGAATACTTGTCAAGGCCATAGACATCAAGTGATGGGGCCAATATTTAGATCTAAATTCATGGTCAACCAGTAAACAATAACTGGGTGTCAGCCTACCAAATATTTTTGGACAAGTCGAACCAGAGAGATAGTACTGATGCAGGTACTTGCCTTATGTAGATACTGGTTTGATCCCAGACACTGCATTATCTTCAGTCCCAGTGAGAGATCCTCGGGGGCTTGTGGAGTAATAGCCTGAGTGGTAGGGCATTTCTGACTTAGTACTGAGGCTTACCCAGGGTTCCAACGCTCAGCATCCCATATTGTCCCGAGCACCGCCAGGAGTAATTCCTGGAGTGCAGAGCCAGGAGAAACCCCCCAGATCATTTCCTGTGTGGACCCCTGGTGCCAAAGACAAAAAGTAAAGTGTGATCCTGAATGGTGTTGAATATCGAAGGCCAAGAAAATTATGAACACCTTTGTAAATGTATGTCCTCACGGTGGTATAATAAATTTTTTTAAAAAGAGTGATCCCTGAGCACAGACTCCCTGTAGGAAACTGAGCACAGGTATTCCCTAACCAAAATATAAATTTTATAAATTTTGGGTTTGGGATATAGATGGGTAGATATAGATATCTGTTGTAGGACATGTTTAGCTAATCTGGGAGTTTTGTTGTTTTGCTACTCCCAGCTTAATCTTATTTAAGCCAAGGTTCATTCTCAGAGATCTCTTTATGTAAACACTGCTAGAGGGCAGCCACAGAAGTCACCTTGGTTTAACAACTTCTGACTTATACATCTACTACACTTCTATAAAGCTTTCTAGATTGGGTACAGCTCCTTCTTATACCCACTGCACCCAACGTGGGACAGTTAGAATTTACCAGAGACTGCCCCTGCCTACGCTGAGACCAAAGGAAGATTATGGGAAGGATCATACTAGTTTGCTCTGAGTAGGCGTGCATGTCTCAGTACATGAGAACAAGATACTGGGTACACCACTGGTGCAGACACGGGCTAAGACTTTGGGTTACATCTAGATTGCATGAAGCTCATGAAGCTAAGACGTTATTTATATCAGCCCCTCTCTCCAGTGTTTTACATAAGAGATAATCTCGGATTAGCCCTGGTGTAAACTTTGTTTATACCTGCAAGGTGTGGCACTACACTCTGTTTAGGTGCTCTGCGGGCGTGACAACCTCCCTACTGATTACTAAGCATATATAAGGTGCGGACTGGCGGCCCCTCACCTTTGCCTTGGTTCTCAGCCTTCAGCTTTGGTCTTTGCTTTCTGGCTCTTTTGGCTGCCCTTCTGAGTAGGACTTAGCCCGGTGAGATCCTCTCTTTTGGTGTGGGAGACTTAGGCTCTTTGTATGGCTCCAAGTTCGATCCAGAGCTAGTTTGTTCATTATATGGGATTGCTGTGGAAGAGCTTTGTACTATTAAAAGCATTTTTGAACTGCACCGACTTGTGAGTTTTCATCTTTCTCCTGCATCCTCGCGGAGGTAGAGGACACCTTCTGTTCTGACACTGTCGGGACCCCGGCGACGCTCCCGACAGATACTCCACCCATCTATCTACCTATCTACCTAAGCCCATCTACCTATCTACCTAACTACCTATCTATCTATCTAATCTATCTATCTATCTATCCATTCATCTATCTATTATCTATCTATCTATCTATCATTCATTCATCTTCATCTATCTATCTATCTATCTCATCTACCTATCTATCTATCTATCTATCTATCCATCTACCTATCTATCTATTCATCTCATCTATCTATCTATCTATCTATCTATCATCTATTTATCTATCCCATCTATCTACTCCATCTATCTATCTATCAATCTATCTATCTATCTATCTATCTATCTAGCCCATCTTCAATATCTATCTATCTATCTCTTCCATCTATTCACTCTATCTATCTATCTATCTATCTATCTATCTATCCATCTACCCATCTCCATCTACTTCATCTATCTACTCCATCTATCTATCTATATCTATTTATCTACCACTCTACCTACCTACCCACCTACCTACCTACCTACCTACCTACCACCTACCCTACTCACTCACTCACTCATCTATCTATCTATCTATCTATCTATCTTATATCTATCTATCTATCTATCTATCTATCTATCTATCCATCTATCTGTCTTGTTTGTTTGTCTGTCCGTCTGTCTGTCTGTTCATTTATATCTATCACTGCCTCTCTCTTTGTCCTACCTAATACATATGCCATCCCTCTGTTTAAAGTAGAAAAGTGAGAAAAACGTAATCACACTGTACTTGAGTTAAAAAGAAACTAACTCCTACCAAGCCCATATCAAATAGCAGGAACCATCCTTAGTCACTTTGGGGGAATGATTCCTGATGAGGCTGTGGGAAGTCTTAGTGACAGGAAATGAAAGGTGCAAAGCATCAATGACAACATCTACTATATACGAGTATAATAGATTGACATTTATTACTCCTCTGGAGGAGAAGGAAATAATTATAAAGAACCCAACATATATCAAGTACTGTTTACTTCAATGCCAATGCTTCTTGCTCGTGATTATTTTAGCGCTCTGGGTATATAATGTGGCAGAAATTGTTAGTTACCCTCCTACATCCTCTTTATCCCAGCTTCTTCCTTGGGTGGTAGAATAACATTAAAAATTATCAAGAATATGGGCTGGAGGATAGTAGATGTGAAACTTGTTTGCACATTTGACCTGGATTTAATCATTGGCATTCCCCTGTGGTGCCCTTGAGTCCTACCTTCAGGGGTGATTCATGAGCACAGAGCTGTGACTGGGTCCTGATCACAGCTTGGTAGTAACAAAAACCAAACAAAAAATCAGAAATGCTAGAGAGTGACTTTCCCAGCATTACAAGCTTTTAGAGACAGTATGAGCAGTGACAGAGTTTGACTCAAAAAATCCTGAGAGGAAACAAATAGGAGGTAATTTTCTGAAAATTCCAACATTTTCATACCTTCTTGGAATGAAACTAAAGTTCACAACATGGTGGTTAAAGCTTTAGTAGCTGCCTTATGAGAATGATAATAAAACCAAGAAAATCAGGAAAGTAAACCTGTCATCCTTGATAAAGCTGGATCATTGAGATTTCACACTCTGAAACCCTCTTGTTCTGTATGTCTTTATTATGTTCAGACTTTAAGCACTTTATTATTTACTTTGAGTATCCATTTGATGAGGTTATTTTGATAAGTTTTTCATTTTAAAATTATAATGTTCTATGAGGGGTATGTTTTATTTTTTGTATCAAATATAGGGAAATGAAACAAAAGTCACGGCACATCTGAATGTATGAGTTTAAACTTTTGGTCTGACTCCAGGAAGTCTGAGCCTCTTTATCTATACCTTCTAAATCACTTTCTTAAATATTAATGACTCCCTACTGACTATGTGTTCATGTGGATATAGACCTGTCTCTATTATTTTTCCTTACTTTGTTCCTAATAAAATTCTCATTGGTAGCTGCAGCGAATTCTATTTTAGTTGATCTTGAACTCAGTCTTGTAGAAACTATCAGGTTGAAGGTGGGTAATAGTCATTTTAGAAAATCTCTGACAATAGGGAATAATAAGACTATGAAAGACTGTTAGAAGAGTTTACAACTCAGAATGTGTGAAACAGCCACTGAAGCTTCAGGAAGAAAAACTAATTAATTTAGTGGGTGCGCTACAATTCTTGTGTGGAAGACTTTCTACTGCAGGTAATTACTACTATATTAGGTCATTCTACAATTAATATACTGAGTTCTTTTATGTTCTTTGGAGCAAGCAGATGCCCTTGGGCTCTACTAAAGCAGGCTGCAGACAGTGGACATATGGAGATGTTAAATGGTGCCCTCGTGAAGCAAAAATAGATGATGAACTGTGGAAGGATAGTGATGGGTGTTAAATGAATAAGTATTCTTGATAGACAATTTCTGTTTTAACAGAAACAGAACACTCAGAGGGACTCAATATGACAAACTACTCAATGATGTCACTATTATCGTACTTTCCTCTGCCCGAACAGATGAACTTTAAACTTTTCCTCTCTTCCCTCAACTGCATTACTTTTGCCCATTTCAATGCTAATTTTGAAATCTACCATTCCTTTCCTGTAAGTTAATCCTTTTATTTAGTGGGAATCAGGGCTATCCTTTTTTATTTTGAACCCACATTCAAATTAAGTACACATAAAATAAACTTGAGCTAGAACCTGGTGACATCCCAATCACTAACAAAAAATTCTTGTAATTGATGTTTTAGAAACTTGTCAATATGTGATTGAAATATCTTTGACTAAAATATTCTCATAAGACTATATAAAAACAATTATGTGCTCTGTCTATGTGATTTCTGTATCAGTTTCTGTCTCTCTCTGTGTATCTCTCTGTCTCCTGTCTTTGCACTACACACACTATCATTAGCTGACAGTTTAGTCCAATTCCCTTCCATACTTTACTGTGGTGATGTGATTCTCTTTTATCATATCTACTTTTTTTCATGAAATCTGGTAAAAGTCTTACCTTTTCTTCAGTTCCTTGTTTTGGTTCATTTTATCTGAATCTATGGTAATAAACCTAGACAGTATTTTTGAAACTGAAAATTAAAGTTTGAAACTTATGATGACATTATGTTTAAAATGTTTTAAGTTATTTGAATTAGTGGTTTGGGACCATATCAGAGCCACTTTGATGCAGTGCTGAGAGACTTTCCCGGTGGTGCTCTAGGAAATCACCGTGATGCCTGATATCCTTAATATCAACCTCAGCTCCCTAGCTTTGATCCCCAGGATCACACCTAGTGTCTTCATGCATTCAAAACATGTGTGCCATGGCCTGCCTTTTCCTAGCTCAAAGCGGTGCATATCCAAATGATTGATGGAAACAAGACTATGTGCTTCCCTCTCTCTCTCTCTCTCTCTTTATATCTCTTCCCTCTCTTTATCTCCTTCCCTCTCTATATTTTTTTCTCTCTTCTCCTTCTTTCTTTCTTTCTTCTTCTCCTTTCTTTCCTTTCTTTCTTTCTTTCTCTTCTTCTTCTTTCTTTCTTTCTTTCTTTCTTTCTTTCTCTCTCTTTCTTTCTTCTTTCTTCTCTTTCTTTCTCTCTCTCTCTTTGTTTCTTTCTCTCTCCTCCCCTCCCTCCTTCCTCCCCCTTCCCTTCTCCTTCTTCCTCCCTCCCTCCCATGGTCCTCCTTCCTTCCTCTTCCTTCCCTCCCTTCTTCTCCCTCTTTCCTTCCTTCCTCTCCTTTCCTTTCCTTTCCTTCTTCCTTCCTCCTTCCTTCCTTTCCTTTCCTTCCTTTCCTCTCCTTTCCTTCCTCTCTTCCTTCCTTCCTTCCCCTCTCCTTCCTTTCCCTCCTCCCTCCCCTCCCTCCCTTCCTCCCCTTCTTTTCTTTTTAAACCATATACCATTTGATATGGTTTAAAATGGTCACCATACACCATTTGATCATGGTGGGAAAATATAGTAGTTTTAAAAATATTTTTTAGCTTAGTGTGTGTACAGGCCAGTGTTGATTTGGGCTATCAATTGTACATTTCCTTTGTAGTTGAGTAAATTGGTACAGAAAGATAAAAAGTAATCTGTCCAAAAGTCCTTACTAGACCATTATGAACCAAAGGCACATGAGAGAGTCGCTTGTCTCTAATACATTTTTCAGGGGCTGTCTTTTCAGCAAAGTTCACAAGTTATCATCATGCACCTCATCTTAGAGCTCATCACATTTTACCATCTCTTACTGTTATTTTCTAGCAAGGGCCTTCTGCCGAGTTTCTTTCATTTCGCCACCAAATTATTTCGTTCTGGTTCTAGTTTTCCTTGCATTCCTGTATTTTACCAGTTGCCTTTAATTCAGGCTAGACGATGGAGTTCTGCTCCATTTCCCTCACTACAGCTGTTTTAGTCTGGGTGTCAGATTATTTTCAGTCTATTACAAGCAGGATTGTGTCCTCCATTTCCTCAGTCCTCTTTATTTGCTTACTAAGCAAAAACGTTACTTCAGGAAATAAAGAAGACCTGAGGAAATGGAGACACATTTCCCTGCTCATGGATTGGAAGGATTAACATTATCAAAATGGTAATACTCCCTAGAGCTTTATACAGATTCAATGCGTCCCTATAAAGATACCCATGATGTTCTTCCAAAGAAATTGAACAAACACTCCTGAAATTTGTATGGAATAATAAAACCCCACGAATAGCTAAAGCAATCCTTGGGAAAAAGAAGATGGGAGGTATCACTTTCCCCAACCTCAAGCTCTACTACAGAGCAGTTGTAATTAAGACAGTGTGGTATTGGTATAGAGACAGACCTGTAGACCTATGGAATAGAACTGAGTATCCTGAAACGCACTCACAAATATACAACTACTTAATCTTCGATAAAGGAGCAAAAATATTAAGTGGAGCAAAGAAAGCCTCTTCAACAAATGGTGCTGGGAAAACTGGGCAGCTACATGTAAAAATGAACTTAGACCTCCTTCTAACGCCATGCACAAAAGTCAGATCAAAATGGATTCTAGATCTCAACATCAGACATGAATCTATAAGGTACATCGAAGAAAAACATAGGGAGAAATGCTCTACGACATCGAAACGAAAAAGTATCTTTAAAGACGACACACCACCGACCAAGCAAATGGAAGCAAAGATAAACAAATGGGATTATATAAAATTGAAAAGCTTCTGCACCTCAAAAAGAAACGGTGACCAAGATACAAAGACAATCCACAGAGTGGGAAAGGATATTCACCCAATACCCATCTGACAAGGGTTAATATCCAGGATATATCAGGCACTGGTAGCACTCCACAAGAAGAAAACAGCCAACCCCATCAAAAAATGGGGAGAAGAAATGAACAGAAGCTTCCAAAAAGAAGAAATTCGAATGGCCAAAAGGCATATGAAAAAGTGCTCTTCATCTTTAATCATCAGGGAGATGCAAATCAAAACAACAATGAGGTACCATCTCACCCCACAGAGACTGGCACACATCCAAAAACAGCAAGAACAACCGGTGCTGGCGTGGATGTGGGGAAAAAAGGGACTCTCATCCACTGCTGGTGGGAGTGCCGACTGGTCCAGCCCTTTGGAAAACAATATGGGCATTCCTCCGAAAGCTAGATATTGAGCTCCCATTTGATCCAGCAATAGCACTCCTGGGAATATACCCTAGAGACCGAAAAAACACATAGCAGAAACACTATCTGTACTTTTTATTCATCTCTGCGCTATTCACTATAGCTAGAATCTGGAAACAACCTAAATGCCCGAGAACAGAGGACTGGCTAAAGAAACTGTGGTTCATCTTACACTATGGAATACTATGCGGCTGTCAGAAAGGATGAAATTATGAAATTTACCTGCAAATGGATGGACATGGAGACTATCATGCTGAGTGAAATTAGTCAGAAGGAAAAGGACAGATATAGAATGACTGCATTCATTAATAGGATATAAATAGATACCAGTGTTTTACTAAATATGGGAAATGGTAATGGCAGATTAAAACTCACCACTGAATATACACAAAGAGACTTAAGTGATAAACTCTAAATATCTGCAGGGCTAGCCACAATGTGTAAAATAAGAGGGAGAGAGATGCAGAGACAGAGAGAGAGATAGAGAGAGAAAGAGAGGAAACTGGGGTACCTGCTATTAAGGCGGCGTGGGGGAGGAGGGGGAGGGGTACATTGGTGGTGGAAATGGGGCACTGGTGGAGGGATGGGTGCTGGAATACTGTATTACCAAGAACCAATTATGAACACCTTGTAATTGTATGTTTCACGGTGGTATAATAAAAAAATTAAAAAAAAAAAA
>JAJIBD010033403.1:0-34549 GCA_021461705.1 Cryptotis parvus | reverse complement strand
TCACTTGAGTGAGGCATGATATTCCAAGCATAGCTCTTTTGATTTCTCTTTGGGTGACCGAATAGCATTCCTCATCCTGCTTTTCCGTAGGGCCCAGATCACTAAGGCATACATTAATGCATGGAGAATGGTGGAGTGGAAGAGATGTGCCAGGAGTCAGAGGTTCTTTGTCCTTTTTTAGCTATTTCTTTGATGCTCTTGAAGGCATTTCATGCTGCTCTCTTCCTCCTGCGTGAGCGCAGGAATTAGGTCATTCATCATGTTGAGTTCTCGACCTAGGTACATAACTGCTGCACTCAGAGATGTTTGTCCGTTGAGAGTAAATGGGTCCTCTGGAACTAGTTCATTTTATGAACATTGTTTTGTTGAGATTCAGCTGTAGACCTATCTTTCCACATTCTTGGTTGAAGTCAGCCAGCATTTGTGCCACTTGGCCCAATGTTTGGTGTTATTAGAATGATGTCATCAGCAAAGTGGAGGTAGTGTAGTTGCCGACTGTCTATCTTCATTCCTTCCCTTTCTAATTGTCGTGATGTTCTCGAGGGTGGCACTGAAGAGTTTGGTGAAATGGTATCACCCTACCAAACCCCTCGTTTGACATCAATGATCATTTCTTTGTAGAATGGTGAGATCCAGGTGGTGAATCCGTAATACAACTCATGAAGGATCTTGAGGTATTGGGTTTGAAACGCCTTGTTTGGCTAGGCTTCGGTCTCAAGCAGAATCAAATGCTTTCAATGAATGTGAGACAGAGCGGCATCCTGAACTCCCCTACTAACCTCAATGATCTTGGTTACCATGTGGATATGGTGGATTGTGCTGAATCCTTTTCAGAAGCCAGCTTGCTCTCATGGTTGTCCTTTATCTACTGTTTTGCCAACTCTGTTCAGGATGACTCAAGTGAACAGCTTGTAGATGATGGACAGTAGACAGGGATGGGGCGTTAGTTGCCAATGTCATGGATGTCTCCCTTCTTCAACAGTAGAAATGTCCTGCTGGTTTTCCATTAGGGAGGGCATCTTGCATTTAGATAGGTAGTGTGTGGAGAGAGCCGAGCCAGTGTATTGATGAGTACTGACGACAGATGCTTCAGGTGTTCAGATCTGACTTTGTCTGGAGGTCAGGTGCTTTCGCTTCTTTACCGCGAAATGGCTTGTTGGATTTCAGAAGGGAGAACATTGGGAACGACATATCCATCCTGTGGAATTTGGTATGTGGGCAGGTGGAAGTGGCTATCAAAGAGATGATCCAAGTAGAAATCATGGATAATCTTCTCCATTGCCTTGACATATATTTATATGTATATGCATATGTAAGATATTGTACAGATCCATATATATGTGTAAATAGATTATAGGGCAGTAAATATCCATGTTTACTTTAATCAGTACCTCCAAGTCCAATATTTTATTTTTCTTTTCCACTAATTTTTTCATTTATTTTTATTGAGTATTATTGTTCCATTCAGTAATAATTTATCTTACATTTTTATTACCTTATTACTTTACATTTTTATTATTTCTTTGAGTCATACACAATGTTATACCCTGTGTCACTTCAATAGGAGACAAGGACATAGAACTCACATTTTTGTGGAAAGGTAGGAACATTAACTGAAGCCCCATATAAATAAATGCTGTGAATAACAGATTGTTCTTTATTTTTGACCAATTTTCAGATCAGTTTCTGGTTTTACAGAAAAATTAGGAACAGATACAAAGATTTCTCATATGTCTTCCCCATTTAGTGTACATTTTGTTACTACTAATGAACCTCAGATCTCACCACCCAAAGTCTATGGTTTCCAGTAGCAAATGATATTTAGGTACATTGTAAGAGCTTATCTTGCTTTTAATAAAATGCCATATATAAAAACCAAAATCCATGTGTTAACTTAAATAAACTTGATAGTGGTTATTTAAAATATTTTTAAAAAAGATTTTCCACATTTCACCTGACATTTCCTTTCATTAAGGAGAAACCTTGCTTTAGAATGTTTTTTGAAACTAATATATAGGGGACACTTGAAGATTTCCTTGTTTAGTAAAATGGATAGGAAGGTGTTTATACTGCCATATATTTGAATCCTGATTGATTTATGAGCAATTCAAATAACATACTTCCCCCACTGGCTGTCAGAAATGTGGGTGTATCATCCTTCTAGAAAACTTAATAAAAGCTTTTAGAAAGGACCTAGCTATCAGAGGAGGTCCAGTATTTTTATATGTGCACATGTTCATTTGAACTCTAGGAGGTAGTTATTTGTGTTGCTAATGCGAACAAGACTACGGTTTCTCTATTAATTAAGGTGGTTATGTTCATTAGGTGAAATGTGAAAGTATTTAATAATTTAAAAGACTTGATATTTTCAAAGCATAATTGAGTTCTGAGATACTAAAGAAAGGTTAACTTGAAACATTTGTGCCTGCAAATATTTTCCTGCAGCTGATTGCATATGTAGGATATTTCTGAAGTTATAATGTGCTATACTGAAAAATATTTCTATAAGATTAACTGGCAGAGTATAATAATGTTGAGCATTTTATTACATAATAATTGCATTTAATGAGAGAGGCATTTCACTTGACTATTGGAATCAAGCTAATGTAGCTGTAATCAGAAGGATCGAATTTACTTTTTAAACAATTTTATCATAGCAGATTGGGTCAGTTGATTGAGAACTTTTATTTGATTTTCACAAATTTAGTTTTCTGGGGCATATTGCTTCCTAAAAATTTGTAAACCATTTCCCAGTAGACAAAAGTGGTATTGAGTCACTTTTTCTAGTGGTTAGGAAAAAATAGGAAACTGATGGAGGATCTCTTTAAATAAAAAAGAAACTTCCTGAAAGAGAATTAGATTTAGAGAATCGATTCAAGTCTTGAGTGTCAGAGTTTATAAACTGGCAGAAAGGTCATATATTCTAAGGATAAATAGGGATTGGGTGCAGAGCCTGAGATGTAGATTTTTATATAAATGACTTACTGATAGAACACTCTCCAAAGTAAATTGTATAAAAGGAAAACATTGGGGGCAAAGAGAGACTCAGTGAGTAAGGTGCTTGCCTTGCATGTGGCCAACCCAAGTTTGATTCCTGGTATCACATTTGATCTCCTGAACATGATCATGAGTAATCCTTAAGTACAGAGCTAGGGAGTAAGTTCTCAGCAGTTCTGGGTATTGCCCAAAAAAGTAAGGAAAACAAGACACAAGGAGTCAAGCAAAATTTATAATACAAGTAAGATTTAGTCTTCCTTGGAGTCCTCCATAATCTCTGGACTTTGGCTGGGCCAGAGCAATAATACAGCGGGTGAGGCATTTTCCTTGTATGCAGATGACCTGGTCTCGATGTGGCATCCCATATGGTCTCTTGAGCACCTCCAGGAGTAATCCCTGAGTGCAGAGTCTGGAGTAACCCCTGAACATTGCTGGAAGTGACCCAAAAAAAGAAAAACAAATCTCCAGAATTTAAATATCTTTTGAAAATACATATTTTTACATTGAGATAAAGGGTTAACTTTCTGTGCTCTTTCAATCAAATCATTCATTGACTGTGAAGACCCAATGGCTGGAGCTCAGTATCCTCAGGAAATGGTGTTCTTATAAATGTTCCCTCTAAGGAAAGGGCAACATTACTTAGAGCACTGATCATTTTTCATGGTGTAAATACTTTTCCATGGCATGTTTCCAACTATCAACTTAAAGTTATCAAAAGTGTAAATCAAAAGAAACATGCATCATAAGTTCATATAAGCTAATATGCATGGGTCCAGGAAATCACTGCTCAGGCATTTCCTGGAGAGATTCTTCCTGTCTGCCCAGAAGACAGGGGAAACATATACACAATAGCAGCAAATTCTCCCAGAAGTTATGGATATGTGTACTGGTTCACAAGAGGAGATCGAGAAAACATTTTCTAGAGGTTGATATGTTAAAGAACATGGTAAGCATCACACAGTAAGAAAAAGAAAGGTCAGTGGACAAGTTCCTCCCCCACCACCTGTCTTTGTTTATATGATTTTCACATCACTCACTTGAACTACAAATTCTGAAAGAAGGTACATCTTTGTCCTCACTTGTATCACTCATATCACTCGTATCACTTGTCTTCCCGTTGTTCATCTATTTGCTCGAGCAGGCAGCAGTAACATCTCCATAAGTCCTGTTGCAAGCAAGTGTAGCCCAAGGGCATCTGCTCGCTCCAGGAACACAAAGAGCCTCAAACCAATCGTTCAGGTCATGGGAATAAGGTCTATACTTGTTACTGATTTTGGCATATCAAATACAACATGGGTAGCTTGCCAGACTCTGTTGTGCAGGTGGTATACTCTCAGTAGTAGGCTCTCATCTTGTGCAATTACTGATGACCTTCAATGGGGGAGAGAATCAGCTTCTCTCTTGGGTGGAGCTCTGAGGATCTATGGAGTCCGGATGTTGAAAATGACTGACCTCATAGTGTGGGGGGGTTCCTCTGGCATTTTGCTAGGCCAGAAGCATGGCTGTGTTTGTTTGTAGCACATGAAATCTGCACATCACCCCTATGACAGGTACTGTCATTCCTATTGAGAGATGAAGCGACTTGTCAAGGCCACATAGACATCAAGTGATGGGGCCAAGATTAGACTCAAATTCATGGTCAACCAGTAAACAATAACTGGTGTCAGTCACTAAATATTTGACAAGTCGGAACCAGAGAGATAGTACTGGATGCAAGGCACTTGCCTTATGTAGATGATACTGGTTTGATCCCAGACACTGCATTTGGTCTTCTGAATCCCAGTGAGAGATCCCTGTGGGGCCAGAGCAATAGCCCAGTGGGTAGGGCATTTGACTAGTACGAGGCTTACCCAGGTTCAATGCTCCAGCATCCCATATTGTCCCGGAGCACTGCCAGGAGTAATTCCTGAGTGCAGAGCCAGGAGAAACCCCTGATCATTTCGGTGTGACCCCCAAAAAGCCAAAGACAAAAAAAAAAGTAAAAGTGTGATCCCTGAATGGGTGTTGGAATACTGTATTACCAAGAAAAATTATGAACACCTTTGTAAATGTATGTCTCACGGTGGTATAATAAATTTTTTTTTAAAAAGAGTGATCCCTGAGCACAGACTCAGGAGGAAACTGAGCACAGTCAGGTGTGGTTCCTAACCAAAATATAAATTTTATAAATTTTGGTTTGGGATATAGATGGGTAGATATAGATATCTGTTGGAGGACATGTTTAGCTAATCTGGGAGTTTTGTTGTTTTGCTCACTCCCAGCTTAATCTTATTTAAGCCAAGGTTCATTCTAATGAGATCTCTCTTCTATGTAAACACTGCTAGAGGGTGTGGCAGTTACAGAAGTCACCTTGATTGAATAACTTCTGACTTGTACATCTACAAGACTTCTATGTTTTCTAGATTGGGCACAGCTCCTCTTTATACCCACTGCACCCAACGTGGGACAGTTAGAATTTACCAGGAGACTACCACCCTGGCTACGCTGAGACTAAAGGAAGACTATAGGAAGGATCATACTAGTTTGCTCTAAGCAGGCGAGTATGAGCCTTTCAGTACATGAGAACAAGATACTCAGAATCACACTGGTGCAGATAATAATAAGGACTTTGTGGGTACCATCTAGATTACATGAAGCTCATGAAGTTAAGATGTATTACTTTATATCAGCCCCCTCTCTCTCCAGTGTTTTACATAAGAGATAATCTCGGGATTAGTCCTTGGTGTAAACTTTGTTTATACCTGCAATGGGGTGTGTCACTACACTCTGTTTAGGGTTCTTTGTTTTCTTTGTTGGCATGACAACCTCCCGATTGGATTACTTTTGCTGTATATAAGGGGCTGACTTGAGGCCCCTTCACCTTTTGCCTTTTGGTTCCTCAGCCTTCAGCTTTTGGCCTTTTGCTCTTTGGCCTTTTGCTCCTTCTGAGTAGGACTTAGCTCCGGTGACATCCTCTCTCTTTGGTGGGAGACTTAGGCTCTTTTGTATGGTCTAAGTTCGGACCAGAGCTAGAGTTTGTTCATTATATTGGATTGCTGTGGAAGAGCTTTTGTACTATTAAAAGCCATTTTTTGGAACTGCACCGGACTCGTGAGTTTTCATCTTTCTCCCGGCATCCTCGGAGGTAGAAGACAATCTCTGTCCTGACACTGTCGGGGACCCCGGCGGCGTTCCCGACAGATATCTAATCTATCTATCTACCTATCTACCTATCTATCTACCTATCTACCTAACTACCTATCTATCTATCTAATCTATCTATCTATCTATCTATCTATCTATCTATCTATCTATCTATCTATCTATCTATCTATCTATCTATCTATCTATCTATCTATCTATCTATCTATCTATCTATCTATCTATCTATCTATCTATCTATCTATCTATCTATCTATCTATCTATCTATCTATCATCTATCTATCAATCTATCTATCTATCTATCTATCTATCAATCTATCTATCTATCTATCTATCTATCTATCTATCTATCTATCTATCTATCTATCTATCTATCTATCTATCTATCTATCTATCTATCTATCTATCTATCTATCTATCTATCCATCTATCTATCTATCTATCTATCCTATCTATCTATCTATTTATCTACCTACCTACCTACCTACCTACCTACCCACCTACCTACCTACCTACCTACCTACCTACCTACCTACCTACCTATCTATCTATCTATCTATCTATCTATCTATCTATCTATCTATCTATCTATCTATCTATCTATCCATCTATCTGTCTGTCTGTTTGTCTGTCTGTCTGTCTGTCTGTCTATTTATATCTATCTATCACTCTCTCTTTGTCCTACCTAATACATATGCCATCCTCTGTTTATAGTAGTAAAGTAAGAGAAAAAACGTAATTCACTGTACTTGAGTTGTAAAAAAGAAACTAACTCCTACCAAGCCCATATCAAACAGCAGGGAACCATCCTTAGTCACTTGGGGAATGATTCCTGATGAGGAAGTGGGGAAGTCTTAGTGACAGGAAATGAAAGGTGCAAAGTATCAATGACAAATATCTACTATATATTGAAAGAAGTACAGATTAATACTTATTACCTCTGGAGGAGAAGTTGAAATAATTATAAAAGAACTAACATATATCAAGTACTGTTTACTTAATGCCAATGCTTCTTTGCTCGTGATTATTTTAGCTCTGGCATATAATGTGGCAGAAATTGTTAGTTACCTCCCTACATCCTTTATCCCAGCTTCTTCCTTGGTGGTAGAATATGATTGCCATTAAAAAAAATTATCAAGAATATGGGCTGGAGTGATAGTAGATGTGGAACTTGCTTGCACATTTGACCTGGATTTAATCATTGGCATTCCCTGTGGTGCCCTGAGTCCCACCAGGGGTGATTCATGAGCACAGAGCCAGGACTAAGTCCTGATCACAGCTTGGTAGTACGAAACCAAACAAAAAATCAGAAAATGCTAGAGAGTGACTTTCCCAGCATTGGCTGTTTGTAGGACATAAGGATATATCAGAGTTTGATCAGTAAATCCTGAGAGGAAATCAAATAGGAGTGAACTTTCTTTGGAAAAATTTCCAACATTTTCATACCTTCTTGGAATGAAATCATGTCACAACATGGTGCTTAAAGCTTTAGTAGCTGCCTTATGAGAATGATAATAAAACCAAGAAAATCATAGGAAAGTAAACCTGTCATCCTGATGTTGGACCATTGGATTTACTCTGAAACCCCCTGTTCTGCATGTCTTTATTACACGAGACTTTAAGCACTTTATTATTTACTTTTGAGTATCCAGTTATTTGATGAGGTTATTTTTGATAAGTTTTTCATTTTAAAATTATAATGTTCTATGAGGGGTATGTTTTATTTTTGTATCAAATATAGGGAAAATGAAACAAAAGTCACTAAGTAATATCTGAATGGTGATGAGAGTTTAAACTTTGGTCTGACTCCAGGAAGTCTGAGCTCTTTATCTATAACAAATCACTTTCTTAAATATTAATGACTCCCCATTGACTATGTGTTCTATGTGATATAGACCTGTCTCTATTATTTTCCTTACTTTGTTCCTAATAAAATTCTCATTGGTAGCTGCAGCGAAATTTGAGTTGACTGGAACTCAGTCTTGTAGAACTATCAGGCTGAAGGTGAGTATCAGATCATTTTAGAAAAAAAAAATCTCTGACAATAGGGAAATAATAAGACTATGAAAGACTGTTAGAAGAGCTGCAACTCAGAATGTGAACAGCCACTTGAGCCTCAGGAAGAAAACTAATTAATTTATGGGCAAGCTACAAATTTTGGTGTGAAGACTTTCACTGTAAGTACTACAATTATATTAGGTCATTCCCATGACCTAATATAATTGAGGCTCTTTATGTTCTTGGAGCAAGCAGATGCCCTTGGGCTCTACTAGCATGAGACAGGACATATGGAGATGTTACTGGTGCCCCCTCGAGCAAATAGATGATGAACGGGAAGATAGTGATAGTGTTAAAATGAATAAGTATTGGCACTTGATAGGACAATTTCTGTTTTAACAGAACAGAACACTCAGGACTCTAATATGACAAACTACTCAATGATGTCACTATTATCAGACTTTCCTCTGCCTGAACATGAACTTTGTAACTTTTTCCTCTCTTCCTCAATCATTACTTTTGGTTCTATTTTCAATGCTAATTTTGAAATCTACCATTCCTTTCCTAGGCTAATCCTTTTTATTTAGTGGGGAATCAGGGCTATCCTTTTTTATTTTGAACCCACATTCAAATTACACATAAAATAAACTTGAGCTAGAACCTGGGTGATATCCCAATCACTAACAAAAATTTGTACTGATACTTGAGAAATCGTTGTCAAATATGTGATTGAAATATCTTTGACTAAAATATTCTCATAAGACTATATAAAAACAATTATGTGCTCTGTCTATGTGATTTCTGTATCAGTTTCTGTCTCTCTCTGTGTATCTCTCTGTCTCCGTCTTGCATACACACACTATCATTAGCTGACAGTTTAGTCCAATTCCCTTCCATACTCATTGTGGTATGATTCTCTTTTTATCACATCTACTTTTTTCTTTTTTAAGGAAATCTGGTAAAAGTCTTACCTTTCTTCAGTTCCTTGTTTTGGTTCATTTTATCTGAATCTATGGTATTAAACCTAGACAGTATTTTGAAACTGAAAATTAAGTTTGAAACTTTGGTGATGACATTATGTTTAAAATGTTTTAAGTTATTTGAATTAGTGGTTTGGGGGACCATATCAGAGCCAATTTTGATGCAGTGCTTGAGAGACTTTCCGGTGGTGCTCTAGGAAATCACCAGATGCCTGATATCCTTATCAATCTCAGGGCTCCTATATTTTTGATCCCCAGATCACACCTAGTGTTCATGCATTCAAAACATGTGCCATTGGGTCATTTTCCTAGCTCAGGCAGTATATCCAAATGATTGATGGAAACAAGACTATGTGCTTCTCTCTCTCTCTTCCTCTCTCTCTCTTTATCTCTTCCTCTCTCTCTTTATCTCTTCCTCTCTCTCTATTTCTTTCTTTCTTTCTTTCTTTCTTTCTTTCTTTTCTTTCTTTTTCTTTCTTTCTTTCTTTCTTTCTTTCTTTCTTTCTTTCTTTCTTTCTTTCTTTCTTTTCTTTCTTTCTTTCTTTCTTTCTTTCTTTCTTTCTTTCTTTCTTTCTCTCTCTCTTTGTTTCTTTCTCTCTCTCCCTCCCCTCCCTCCCTTCCTCCCTCTCTTCCTTTCTCCCTTCTTCCTCCCTCCCTCCTTATCCCTCCTTCCTTCCTTCCTTCCTTCCCTCCTTCCTCCCCTTCTTCCTTCCTTCCTTCCTCTCTCCCTTCCTTCCTTCCTTCCTTCCTTCCTCTCTCCCTTCCTCTCTCCTCCTTCCTTCCTTCCTTCCTTCCTTCCTTCCTTCCTTCCTTCCTTCCTTCCTCCCTCCCTCCCTCCCTCCCTTCCTCCCCTTCTTTTCTTTTTTTTAAACCATATACCATTTGGATATGGTTTAAATGGATCACCATACACCATTTGGATCATGGTGGGGAAAAATATATATTTTTAAAAAAAATATTTTTTAGCTTTAGTGTATGAAATAGTGTTGGATTTGGGCTATCAATTGTACATTTTCCTTTTTTGTAGTTGAGTAAATTGGTACAGAAAGATAAAGTAATCTGTCCAAAGTCTCATTGTGACCATTATGATCCAAAGGCACATGAGAGAGTGGCTTGTCTCTCTAATACATTTTTCAGGTTGTCTTTTCAGCAAAAGTTCACAAGTTATCATCATGCACCTCATCTTAGAGCTCACTGATTTTACCATCTCTTACTGTTATTTTCAGCAAGGGCCTTCTGCTGAGTTTTTCATTTCGCCTACCAAATTATTTCATTCTGGTTCTAGTTTTCTCTTGCATTCCTGTATTTTACTGGTTGCCTTTACTCACTAAGCATGATGGAGTTCTGCTCCATTTCCTCACTACAGCTGTTTTAGTCTGGGTGTCAATATTTTCAGTCTACCACAAGCAGGGATTGTGTCCTCCATTTCCCTGTGTCCTCTTTTATTTGCTTACTACAAAACTTTACTTCAGGAAATAAAAGAAGACCTGAGGAAATGGAGACACATTCCCTGCTCATGGATTGGAAGGATTAACATTATCAAAATGGTAATACTCCCTAGAGCTTTATACAGATTTAATGCGGTCCCTATAAAGATACCCATGATGTTCTTCAAAGAAATTGAACAAACACTCCTGAAATTTGTATGGAATAATAAAACCCCACGAATAGCTAAAGCAATCCTTGGGAAAAAGAAGATGGGAGGTATCAATTTCCCCCAACCTCAAGCTCTACTACAGAGCAGTTGTAATTAAGACAGTGTGGTATTGGTATAGAGACAGACCCGTAGACCTATGGAATAGAACTGAGTATCCTGAAACGCACTCACAAATATACAACCACTTAATCTTCGATAAAGGAGCAAAAAATATTAAGTGGAACAAAGAAAGCCTCTTCAACAAATGGTGCTGGGAAAACTGGGCAGCTACATGTAAAAAATGAACTTAGACCTCCTTCTAACGCCATGCACAAAAGTCAGATCAAAATGGATTCTAGATCTCGATATCAGACATGAATCTATAAGGTACATCGAAGAAAACATAGGAGAAACGCTCTATGACATCGAAACGAAAAGTATCTTTTAAAGACGACACACCGCTGACCAAGCAAATGGAAGCAATGATAAACAAATGGGATTATATAAAATTGAAAAGCTTCTGCACCTCAAAAGAAACGGTGACCAAGATACAAAGACAATCCACAGAGTGGGAAAGGATATTCACCCAATACCCATCTGACAAGGGGTTAATATCCAGGATATATCAGGCACTGGTAGCACTCCACAAGAAGAAAACAGCCAACCCCATCAAAAAATGGGGAGAAGAAATGAACAGAAGCTTCCAAAAAAGAAGAAATTTGAATGGCCAAAAGGCATATGAAAAAGTGCTCTTCATCTTTGATCATCAGGGAGATGCAAATCAAAACAACAATGAGGTACCATCTCACCCCACAGAGACTGGCACACATCCAAAACAGCAAGAACAACCGGTGCTGGCGTGGATGTGGGGAAAAGAGGACTCTCATCCACTGCTGGTGGGAGTGCCGACTGGTCCAGCCCTTTTGGGAAAACAATATGGACATTCCTCTGAAAGCTAGATATTGAGCTCCCTTTTGATCCAGCAATAGCACTCCTGGGAATATACCCTAGAGACCGAAAAACACATAGCAGAAACACTATCTGTACTTCTTTATTCATCTCTGCGCTATTCACTATAGCTAGAATCTGGAAACAACCTAAATGCCCGAGAACAGAGGACTGGCTAAAGAAACTGTGGTTCATCTACACTATGGAATACTATGCGGCTGTCAGAAAGGATGAAATTATGAAATTTACCTGCAAATGGATGGACATGGAGTCTATCATGCTGAGTGAAATTAGTCAGAAGGAAAAGGACAGATATAGAATGACTGCATTCATTAATAGGATATAGATACCAGTGTTTTAATAAATATGGGAAATTGTAATGGCAGATTAAAACTCACCACTGAATATACACAAAGAGACTTAAGTGATTAACTCTAACTGTCTGCAGGGCTAGCCACAATGTGTAAAATAAGAGGGGGAGAGAGATGCAGAGACAGAGAGAGAGATAGAGAGAGAAAGAGAGGAAACTGGGGTACCTGCTATTAAGGGGAGGGTGGGGGATGGGAGGGGGGGTACATTGGTGGTGGAAATGGGGCACTGGTGAGGGATGGGTGCTGGAATACTGTATTACCAAGAACCAATTATGAACACCTTTGTAATTGTATGTTTCACGGTGGTATAATAAAAAAATTAAAAAAAAAATAAAGTGAATTTAAAAAGAAGTTTTGTTGTATATTTTCCACCCGGGAGGGATGGTGGGTTCTAGGCCTGGCCTGCCACCCCAGCAGGGCCTCACAACAAGCCAGGCGACCCCCCCACTCCATGAGGGCCGCCATCTTCCACATCGGACTTCCCTCTCGTCAGATCTCCACCCAGCAGCAGATGGAGCCTATCACAGCCCGGATCATTGACACCCACCCTGCAGCAGTTTTTTTTTTTTAATCCGGCCCAGGTATGCCGATCCAGAGACTTACAGACATGGGCAGAGCTGCTACTTGCTCTCCCTGTGCCCAGCCGCTCACGAGGCCCCCGGGAGGGGATGGCGGGTTCTAGCCCTGGCCCGCCACCCCAGCAGGGCCTCACAACAAGCCAGACAACCACCCCCCCCCACTCCATGAGAGTCGCCATCTTCCACATCGGACTTCCCTCTTGTCAGAACTCCACCCAGCAGCAGATGAGCCTATCACAGTCTGGCTCACACGGCCGCCTGCGGCCATGCGGTTCATCAATAAATGCTGTATTTAGAGGTGTCTACAAGAGTTTGCCACCCACACGGCAAGCCTGGCAAGCTGCCCGTGTCATGTTTGATATGCCAAATACCAGTTACAATTATATTGGGTCATTCCCATGACCTAATATAATTGTCTGAGGCTCTTTATGTTCCTGGAGCGGGCAGATGCCCTTGGACTCTACTAGTATGAGACAGGACATATGGAGATATTACTGGTGCCTGCTCGAGCAAATAGATGATGAACGGGAAGATAGTGATAGTGAATGTACATCTCAATATATACCCATCCTCCAGTGATCTGTTAGTAAATCCTTGTGTAACCCCCTCATTATAATAATGATTACCTTAGGACTGACTATAGAATAATAAAGTTAATGCAGACATTCTTGAGTTGGCTGCCCTGTTGATTAATATCATAAAAGTATACTGGATTCTTGTTTTCCTATTGTTATACATCCAAGTCTACATTTCAGCTCCGATTTAAGTAAAAGAGAAGATACTCTGCATCCTGATAGGAGGAAGAGCGAGGCCACATTGCATACAGCTTGCATAAAATGATGGAGAATTGATGGTGTATGTTTCAATCTACCACAGGCTGATTCTTTGGGTGGAATCAGTAATTCTTGTCTGTTTTATTGTAAAATATTTTCTAAAATCAGTATATCTTCCATCACCTCTAATATGAGCCCTTATTTCACTAGGTGAACCACTGTGCTTTCCTAATTTATCTCTTTGCTTATATTATTGGACATCTCTGATCTGTTCTCTACACAGCATACATAGTGATCTCTAATTTTTTTAAAGTTTGTGTAATATGGTTACTGTAGCATTGGACTTTATGCTATTAATGTACAAAGTCGTTGCAGCCCATCATGATCAAAGTGACCAAGACCCATCACCAATGTACCTATATCACCTCTGTGTGATCTTCATTTCTCTCTTCTTCCCTCACTGCTTATTAATCAGTTTTGTCATTCAAGGTCAAGGGATTTTATTATTGCATAATGTCTATCCCTTGTTTTGTCTTTGTATTCCATAGATGAAAGTAACCATCTGGTATTTGTCTCTTTCTGAGTTATTTAGCTTAACGTAATGTGCCTGTTTCCTTCCATGTTTCAGAAGACTACGACTTCATCTTTGCCTAGGGTTTCATAGTATTTAATTGTGTATATATACCACAGCATATCCATTCATCTGTTGTCAGACATTTGGGTAGTTCCCAGTTCCTGGCTATTATATATTAATAGTATATAAGTACTGTGATTAGCATGTTTTTTACAAATATAAAAATATATAAATATAACATTGTCACTTGTCACTTGTCTTCCCGTTGTTCATTGATTTGCTCAAGCAGGCACCAGTAACATCTCCATTCGTTGGGAATGAGGTCATTATTGTTACTGTTTTTGGCATATTAAGTACACTACAGATAGCTTGCCAGGCTCTGCCATGGCTCTGGGTTCATATAACATTAAATATATTATATTAAATATATATTATATAAATATATATTTTTATAAATAAATTTATATACATATATCTAGGGAAAGACTTCAGAGTGAACACATTCTGATGTAAGAGAATGTGTAAATTAATAAACCAAATGTGTGAATTAATAGGCCAAATTTATTAAGTCCATAAGAAATAGGGAAAGTAATCCAGGTATATAATATATAAATATGTCATATTTATATATATAAATATATATACATATACCTTCATTTATGCAATATGTATATACAATTTATAAATATATACACACCCTCCTATATTCAAGCCAATATATATGTATATATACCTTTTAAATTAATTTTTGTGTTTTAAATATTTATTTACAGTATTGGAGTTGCTGCTGCTATATGCCATGGGCATGATAATTTTTTAAATATATGTCAAATATTATTTCTTTTAATTCTGACTATTAATATTAATATGCATTCTCTTCCATGGCCTAAATTAATTCCCAGTAATGTCACTTGAGCATCTCCAGCCCCAACTACCTGCTATAGTCCTGAGCAGAGTGTTAAACCAATTTGTCTTGGGACTTTGCAATTCCTAACTCTCTTCTTGGTATGTCTCTTCTCCAACTTTTCTTATGACTTATCTGTTCTCATGCAACCTATTCTCTTCGGGGATCTTTCTTTAGCTACCTATCATAAGCAGGACGACACCTGGATTACTTTCCCTATGTCTCTTTGGATTTCCTTAATAATGTTTGGTTTATTAGCTTCCACATTTACAGCCTCTCTTACACCAGATTGTGTTCACCCTGAAGTCAAAGGCAGTATCTTCTGGCATGTATCATTGTAGTAGTTATTGTTTTCTTTTCTTTTTTTGCTTTTATGAGTCAATACTCAGGGATTACTTCCGGCTCTGCTCTCAGGAATTAGTCTTGATGGTGCTTGGGGGACCATATGAGTTGGAGGGAACTGAACTCAGGTCAGTGACATGCAAGGCAAATGCCCTACCCTAATGCTCTGCTCCTATATTATGTTTATTTTCCTTCAGAGTAACTCCTATACAGAATGTTTACTAAATACGCAAAGTGAAAATCTCCCTTTTGTAATCTTTTGTTTTCATATTTTATGCCATGTACTCAATCACACATCATAATGATCATGGCAGATGACTTTTTTATTATGAAAATGGATTAGGTTGGTTTGAGGAATTAACAGCATATGTAGCCAATGTTGCATATATACTGATGATATTTATAAAAAGAAATTACTAATAATTTGCTGAATTAAGACAATACAAATAAATGTTTTTAGAAGAGGTCTTTTCCAGCATTCTGAATTGAGAAGAGCGTTTTCTGAAATTGATTTTCATTCATGCTCCAGAGAGAAATGAAATCTCGCCATCATGAGAAATGGGTATCAGGTGTTTTTGATTTCCTTTATCAGTTGCTAATCAGAAGAGATGAGAAGGAGAGAAGCTAATGAAGAAATAGCTTTTGTTTCATAGGCAGTTGTGTTATAGGAAGCCTGGTGATGGTTGATTAGATGATAAATTTGGGAAATACATGGGAAGAAGAAGAAATAGAGGAGGAAGTTCAATATCGCAAAGTCTTTCTCTAGGTAGAAACATCAAAACATATTTATACTAAACTATACTGAATCAAGTAAACTACGTTTTAAAGAGGCAACGTATGTTGCGAAGATGTTACAAGATCTTTTTACTTTCTCGTCCTCTATATGTTAGTGATGATTTATATCTATAAAATAGTAAATATTCATAAACCCTCTTAGCTCAAATTGTTTGGCAACACATCACTACGTGCATTTGTAACTTGGAAGGGCTGCAAAGAGCTCCAGTCTCTTTTCCAATTCAAGGAATTCTTTCAGGGTCTAGAGAAGCATCTGAAGAAAATCACTGTTTCCAGGCCTCCATTATTTCTAGAACACAGGCATGTGACTTGGACCTTAACAATAGCATACATATACGTGTATTCTAGATTGGGAGATAAAAGAGAGAAACAGGACAGAGCAATTCTATTGGCACAGGTTGTCACAGTGAGGCCAGAAAGTTATTACAAATGCAGATGGTGATGTTAGTATAAGTTATTGAAAACAAATAAAATTTCTCTAATGATCATTTGGAATGGAATTCTAGTCATGATCTGACTTAGCTTTCTTTTATCTCCCCTTGTTCTTTTATGCAAGCTTCACAGCAGAAATATATCACTTAATGTATTCTTTTAATTATTTTATTTTAAATTATTTGTCAACATTCCAGAACCACAGCTTCTACCAGAGTTTTTGCTTCCCACCATCTTTGTACTGTGTCCCCCCCATCCTCTTGCTTTGCCAAACTTTCTACTGCAGACCAGTTCTTTGTTGCCTTTGTTATGTCCTTACTATGTTTCTTTATATCCCACATAGGAGGCAGATCATTCTGTATCTGTCCCTCTCTTAGCATACTCTCTAGATCCATCCATTTAACAGAAAATTATGTGTTTTTGTTTTGCTATGGTACATATACTATACTTCATCTATCTATCTATCTATCTATCTATCTATCTATCTATCTATCTATCTATCTATCTATCTATCTATCTATCTATCTATCTATCTATCTATCTATCTATCTATCTATCTATCTATCTATCTATCTATCTATCTATATGTACCATAGTTTCTTTATTCTGTCATCTGTTCTGGACAATTGGGTTGTTTCCAGGATTTTGCTATTGTGGATAGTGTTGCAATGTATAGAGTAGTGCAAATGCCTTTTCTGAAGAGTTTTTTGGCATCAGGTTGAATGCCAAGAAGTAAAATTTCTGTGTCATATGGAAGGGCAATTTATACTTTCTAAGAAGTGTTTATATGGTTTTCCAAAAAAGACTGATGTGTTAGACATTTCCACCAGCAACAATGAGGGTCCCTTTTGCCCACATCTATGCCAATCTCATTGGTATGAAATTATATATCATTGTTGTTTTTTATTTGCATTTCACTAATAGTAGGTGATACAGAGCAGTTTATTTATATGCCCTTTGGCTATCTATGTGTTTTCTTTGAGAAATTTATACCTTCCCAGCTTTAAAAATGTATTTTAATTATGCACCAATTTGAAAAGTATATAAGGAAAAAACCCAGAAATTTGGTTCTGTTTGCTTTTCAATTTAGTTTAATAGGGTTTCTATGTCCTTCTTGGGTAGGGGAAATCTGGATAGGGACTTTGTTGATGTAGAAAATGTATTCCTGAGACTTGTACCACCAACTGCAAAGGCAGATGCTTCCCCAAATCAATCAGTAAGTAACAAACAACAACAATATCGCACAAAAGTACATATCTAAAACACCAAATAAAAGAGCAGTCTCAACTGACATCAGATAACTAATGGAGAAGAAAATATTTTATTCTGTATGTGGGAGGTTGGATAGCTGTGGAAATACTTTTCAGTAATGTTGGGTTTTCTCTGAGTCATTTGAAAAACTTTACTTCTGCGATTTCTTTGCTAATGTGGTTCAGTAGTAGAGCACCTGCTTTGCCTGCAGGAGGCCAAGAATTCAATCTCTGTCGCTACCTACCTTTCATTGTCACTGACAGCATCCTTGGTACTGCCCTTACATATGATACTTAGAGCCCCAGTGTTTAGCTCCTGGCCTGGCGGACCACAGCACAGAATATCTGAGAACTGCAGCTGAATATGTGACCCCCAGAACAGCTTATAGAAATATGCAAGTGTCACAGCAAGTTTGTGTGACAACTGGAGAATTACAAAGAAGTATGTGGCACGAGCTGCAGAGTGTGGATTTTGAAGATCGCTGCCAGCAAGGTTATAAACACCACTGAAGCATGAATACAGAATGAAGAAAATGTGGTTTAGATATTCAGAGTTTGGCTGTCTAAACGTACCTCTTTGAGGGAACTTCGAATCTTTGTACATCAGCCCTGGCCTGCCACCCCAGCAGTGCCTTGCAAGAAGCCAGAGGAACCTCCACACCATGAGGGGCCGCCATTTTCCACATCCAGACTCCCCACTCGTCAGAGCTCCACCCAGCAGAAGAGCTGATCACAGGCCCGGCTCATCAATAAATGAACGAGATGAGAGGTGACTATAAGAGTATCCCATCCACACGGCAGAGCCTGGCAAACTACCTGTGTCGTATTTGATATGCCAAATACCAGTAATGATTATAGACCTCATTCCCATGACCTGATAGAATGGTTTGAGATTCTTTATGTTCTTGGAGGAAGCAGATGTCCTTGGGCTACACTAGCATGTGACAGGACATAGGGAGATGTAATCTGGTGCCTGCTGGAGAAAATTGATGAACAACAGGAAGACAAGTGATACAAGTGATGTGGCACATCACCATAACAAAGAAGGAAAGTAGAAGAAAAGGAAAGGGTTGTGGGGTGGGGGGAGCAGAGAGAATGCTTTTGCTTTGTGCGGTGCTTTATCACTGGTTTGTGGGCCTGAGGCAGGAAGCTGGGCAAAAACTAATAAGAAGACAGTTTATTGAAAAATAAACAAAATTCACAATTTCTTATGTGTTTTACAATGTTTTCTCCTTTTTACTTTTTCTTTTCAGATTTAAGGGTTCGTAATAGTCAACTTACTTTTCTATTCTTCGTTTATTTAAAGCCTGTTTCACAAAATATTTTCTAGGTAATAGCAGCATTAGTAGCACCTAGAACTTGCTAAAATGAAGATTACTGGGCCACCCCCCTGACCTGCAAAACCAGAACGTGTTTCAAAAAGGATTTTAATTTATGTTCTGTAATCCATAGTCTGGAAGGGAAGGAAAAGAGAAAGAGAGAGAAAGGGAAAGAAATAAAGAACCTGCCATGGAGCAGGGCTGGGGAAGGGGAGGGAACCGGGATGTTGTTGGTGGGAGAGGGGCACTGGTGGAGGGACGGGTGCTGAAACACTGTATGACCAAAACCAAACATGAACTTTTTAATTGTATATCTTTTATTTGTATGGAGATGGGCACTGGTGGAGGGACGGGTGCTGAAACACTGTATGACCAAAACCCAAACATGAACTTCTTAATTGTATATCTTTTTTATTTGTATATCTCACGGTGGTATAATAAAATACTTAAAAAAAAAGGAGATTTGTGTACAGATTTCAGCTAGAGAAACACCAGTGTAGGAGTCTAAAATTTATGGGTGAAATTATGTAGAACATCCAAAATAGTGCATAACTACATTTAGAAATTTGGAGGATCATTTATAGGACATGAATCAAGATGAGTTATAGATATTAAGTTGACTGTCCTATTGTTTGCTAAGTTAACCGCAAAGGGTTGTTTTCATCTTGTGGGAATTCCCTTAACAAAGAAACTAAGTCACTAATGTTGAGTTTATCTTAATAATAGGCATGTGAGATGTCAAATCTTTTTATGTATTAAATTTGAAAATCGCTACTTGATATAGTGTGATATAGTGTCATTTAATAGGGAAAGATGACATAAGAAGTCTACCATTTGAAGCCTTTATTAAAGGTTGGCAATTTAATAAGAAATAACTTAGTACTGACAGCTTTCAATTTATCTCTGGAATTGAATGAAGACAAAGAATGAATAAGCTCAGTGTCATATCATTAATATTACTTATAGTTCATTTTATAATATATGTTCTGCTTACTTTTTGTCTGTTGAGGATTTCATTTGAGATCAGATACTGAGAGCTTACCCTAAAAAGCTGAAGTGAATGAAGTACCTGACCAGTTTCCTCTCTGCTCTCCACTTGCCCTTTAGTTCTTTCAGCAGCTCACATTTGGAGGCATATATTGTATTTCTCTTGGGGCCTGTTGGCTTTGCATAAATGAGCAGGTTTTTCCTCAAGTCACAATAGCATGGAAATAAAGCCAGTGCTGATGATTGCTTTAACTCTGCCAACTATTAAGCCCAAAAGCAAGAATGGACAGACTAGAGTTACAATGTAAGAAAAGAAAAAATTGGGCTAGTGAGGAGCACTTTCAAGATGGTTGCTCTGAGTTGGGGTTGTCATGCAGTGTTAGAATGACGGCACTTTATATATGAAGCTCGTGAATCTGAAACCCCAAATGCCCTCACTCCAACAAAAAGAGCATATGTTCCTTGCTCCACAAAGTGTGAAGTTTTTCTACAATGTTGCTTTTTATCAAGCCAATCTTTCACTCAATCCATTATGTACCCATCTGTCCATTCAATTGCCCAGCATGAACTTGACATTTTGTCCAAAGAATTATTATTTTAACACTTCGTGATAAAATAAAATCTCAATTCTTAATAGATATTTTATCTGGTACATTGTTGTTATTCTACAGAGGACCATGAACTTATCAACATCCAATATAATCAATAACTTTTTGTAAATATGATCAAACAATTTATAATCTTAGCATATGCAATCTATCTCTGAAGAGATATTTTATGCAGTTTCCTAACTCCGTCTTTTTATTCACTAATGTGAAGTCTAGATTAGGAATAACTGACAAACATTACCTGAAAGTGTGAAAGAAGTTAGTTTAGGCAAAGTCATTTATATTTGGAGCTCCCTGGTTTACTATCCTATTGTAATGTTTATAAAGAGTGTATAAGGAGATCTGGTCTTGAGAAGGCCAATACTTCCATGATGATGGGGCATCTAAGAGGTGAAGTAGGGAACAAATGATAATTATTAAAATGATATAGTATTACTTTATGAATAATAAAATATTATTTTGTGAAACTGAAGTTATCATGAATTATTAATTATGAAAATAATTAACTCTCCCAGATACATGAGTGTGAGTTTGGGCTTGAAGACTATTGGTGCCTATTACCAAATATTGGTGACACTTTACTACTTTGAGTATGATGCAGTACAAAGACAGCATACACAAGTAAATCCAAAATATGAAATTATTTACTTTGGCCCAACCTGAAATGAAACTGTGTGTGTTCTCTATAATCAAGCTAATGGAAATGAAAGTGTTGTATGTGTAATGTCTGCTGTTTGAACAAAACTTGGTATATTTGCTTATATTGAAGCTGCCTCAGGGACTTCAGTTGAGAATGATCATCAGTGTGTGTAATTTATTTATAGGATATTTAGATGCCTTTATTGCAAGAGAGTAAAAACAATTAAAACCCTTTATCTGATAAATGAGAGACTTAGATAGAATAATGGGTCTCCTATTTTTATTTATGACCAGATCTGCTTTCACTTCACACTTGACCTTTGTTATGGAAACAATAATCAAAGTAAGATGATTCTCTTTGACTTTGTATTTGGCTTTGCCTGGAAGAAACATTTAGATTTGGCACCTGATATTTACAGTGCCATCTGTGTGTTGGTTTCCTTGCTGTGAACAGATTCACAGTACTGGGTATGTGTGGGGGAAAATGAATATTAGAATCATTTCTAAGGTCAGCTCTCTGTGGACTCGAATGCCCTTGGGTAATGAGCACTGGATAACACAGGATTTGATTCAGTTCTCTTACTCTGTTTCTAAGAAAAACTGCTCATCAGAGGACCATTAAATGCTTCCAATCTCACCCCAAGGCCTTATGTAGTTTCAGTTTCAGAAGGCCAATCTGCTACCATGGTGAAAATGGAGTATTAAAAGTATCAAACATCAGTGTTACATATAGTAATTCTCTAATTTATGTATATTGCTCATGAGTTTTAGATAAACTGGGAGCAGCCATACAGTTTGGATAATCTTAACTTGACTGGACTCTCACATTGTACTTGCCTGTCAACTAATCTAAGCTGTGGAAACGTGAGGATGCACTACCATGTTCCATCTGTCCTTATGTTCCATCAGACTAACCTAGGTGTTTTATCTTGTGCAAGAGCACAAGGCACAGTAAACAACGGCTCTCAAGACATAGCCTGGCATGGCTGGGCAGCTGTTGGGCAGAATCTGCTTTCAAAGCAATTTGCCTGCATGAAGAAATATACTCACTGTTTTGGGAGCAACTCCATAGTAGATTGTCAAAAGGTGTGGGTATAAGGAGAGGCATTTCCATACTCAATGGAAATATTACTAAATGTGTCAATCATTATTAAGCACAATATATAAGTGAAAGCAGTCTTGTTTAATATAACTTTCTGTGCTAACAAGAATATCTTATATCTGCATTGATAAGACAGTGATCATTAGACTAATAATCTCATTGAGCTTATGTATGTGGCCATGTAATCAAGGAAGTAAATATCATGATCCACGATCGCGATCTTCCCGTTGATCATCTATTTGCTAGAGCGGGCACCAGTGATATCTCCATATGTCCTGTCTCATGCCAGTAGAGCCAGGGGCATCGGCACTACAGGAACATAAAGAGCCTCAAACCATTATATTAGGTCATGGGAATGACCTAATATAATTGTTACTGCAATTTGGCATATCAAATAAAACATGAGAAGCTTGCCAGGCTTGCCAAGCGGGAGGCAAACTCTTTAAACACCTACAAATAAAGCATTTATTGATGAACCACGCGGCTGCAAGCAGCCACGTGAGCCGGGCTGTGATGGGCTGGTCTGCTGGGTGGAGTTCTGACGGGGACGGAAGTCCATCTTTAAAAAACAACTAGATTGTGATGTAACTGACATTACAAAAAACTATTAATATTTATTATGTGTGCATTTGGAAATATGTGGACATGTGAAAACCTCAACACAAACAAAATTGAGATCTCTGTGACCCCCAAAGGATTGCTTGAGGCCTTTGAAAATGATCATCTCTCGGTTGGGGGCAAATACAAAGACGTTGAATCTTTGGGTCATGTGGACTCTGTTCTTAGTTTTTTGAGAAATCTCCATGCTGTTTTCTATAGAGGCCAAATCTGGTGACATTCCCACCATCAGTGAATGAGGGATCATTTAGTATTTTTATCTCATCCTCTCTAATACTGATGGTGTTTTTTTTAATATAAGTCATTTTCACTGGTGTGAGATGATATCTCGTTGTCATTTTTATTCGAATTTTCGTATTAATACGTTTCAATAAATACTTTTTCATTTGCCTATTGACTGTCTATATGTCCTCTTCATAGAAGAGTGTGGTTATCTCCTCTCCCCAATTTTTGTGGCATTGTTCAGTTTTTTAAACTGCTGAGCTTTGTGACTGCTTTATATAGTTTGATATTTCCCTTTATCTGATGCATTGTATAAATATTTTTTCTTATTTAGTAAGGTGTCTCTATTTTTAGACTTAGCCCTGCCCAAAATACAAAAAATATTTGCATGCATACTTATTTTTATTATAGTATTGAGTACAACAATTGCCATGATCTGAAAACTACCCAAATATCCAACAAAGATGAATGGATAAATAAGTTTGCTATATACAATGGAATATTGCAAAGTCATAAGATAACAATAAATCGTATACTATGCTGTAGTATGGATACAGTTGGAGCGTGTGGATAGAGTTTAAGCAAACTTAGAGGGAAAGAAAAAACACAGGATGATCTTAACTGTGATATATAATGCAAAAGACCAGGGAATTGAAAATACCAAATGATGGTTTTGCATTACAGAACTGAGAAATCCAAGTAAGGAAATAGTGTGTGTTTGTGTGTGTGTGTGTGTGTGTGTGTGTGTGTGTGTGTGTGTGTGTGTGTGTGTGTGTGTGTTTGGGGGATGGTTAAGGAGACAAACTAGTGGTGACATAAGGACAGTTGTGGAGTCTTGAGGCGCCAGGCAACCCCGGTGCAGGCGAGAGCCTGCACAGGACCTGGGCACACGGCTTGGGGTGGGGCGGTGGGGAGTGCACCGGAAGCCTTTGGGGACAGGTCTTCAAAACGAGCCCCCAAGCAACCCGCACAGAGCGCTCCCAGGGAAGCCACTGCCTCCCGATCCTCTCAGCGGAAAGCCACTGAGAGAGCACGTCAGGTGGTGAAACTGTACGTCAAAACTAGAATAGTCAACTGTAAACATGAGACCCAGGATTGAATAAATAATTTTTTAATTAGTTTGCAAGAAATTAGGAGGAGACCTATGACATTGTGGAGGGACAATGACAAACGGTACTGATGTTAGCAGTGTATGTGGAGTTAGAACACTGTATTCCTGAAACTACTGCAAATCATGGTACCTATATTAAAAATAAATTTACAAAGTAAAATATACAAAAAATCTCTTATTTTTGCTTAACTCTGTCCCTAGCAACCACTGATCTTTTTTTTTATAAGCATTACATTTATTCAGTTTCCTAGAGTTTTATATCATATGTACAAAATCATACAGTTTACAGTCTTTTGGTAACCTGGCATCCCTCATTCCACTCAAGTATTATTATGACATTCATCTATCTTGTTTGTATTTAGAGTATTCCTATTTGATTTTTAAGTTGTAGTCCACACTATGGATATGCTACTGGTTGTTTATGTTTTTATTTTTTTTTGGTGGATTTTGAATTGTTTCTAGTTTTTTACTATTATAGAAATATGGTTTAATTTCATTAAACAATGTTTCTGTGAACATGCACAGATAAGGCTTTGCACAGTTTTACTTAGCAAAATATCTAGGCAAAAATTACTGTCTTACTTAGGTGTATGTTTAACATTTTTGGAAAGTCAAAAACTGTTTCTCAAAAGTTATGCCTCTTACATATGTGATGATACTACTTCTACCTCATCCTTAACCAGGATGTGGTAGTAAGATTTTGTTTAGATATGTATGATAACATTTTTTTTTAGCCTTCTTTGAAGCAAACTATCTCTTCCTAACTTACTGGATTTCCAGGTTGTATACATCCTTAGTTTTACTCCCCCTTTGTAATTATTCTTTAGAGTTATAATAGTTCTAGTAAAGAGCAGTTTGGCACGTTGGGTTTCTAATTAGTAATGACACTGAGCATAATTGAACATATTTTCACAGGTATGCAAATTAAACTATGAGCTATGTTTAAATATTTTATCCATTTTGGTTTTTCTATTTTGAAATTGTATTTTCCATTTCTTTTTTTTTACTTGAAAAGTTTCTATTAGAGATGGATTGTTTTATTTAACATGACTTTAAATCTGCATAAAAGTACCTTGTATTTTCCATTTCTTTACATATTAGGATTCTTCATATACTTTCAATTTGTCTCCTTTCTTATTTATAAGTTTAAATTTTTTTTCTCACTCTTTAATTTTTCATTTCCTAACAACATTATAAGCTCTTAGTTTGATGAATCTGCTTTACTCTTGGTTGCTAAATTCACATGTTTTCTTCTGGAATTTACTTTAAGGTGTTACATTTAGATCTCTGATACATCCTGAGTTATCTTTTTATTTGATGATAGTGTCATTGAAGTCCATATTTTGGCAAGCAAACATTTAATTGTTTAAATGGCATTTATCATAGAATTCCTCCAAGCTCAATGAATGAAGATAATTGCCTAGGAAGCTCTACCAGCACAACCAGCAACAGAACCTCTCATACACTGAAGCATCATGATGAGGATATACAATGAAGTCAAATGAACAATAGTTCATGTACTAAGTGTGAGAACAGAAATGAGGAAACTTTAAGCAGAACTGACAGAATTGAATAATAAGTGAAATAAATATCAAGAGCAGAGGAATAACAGCTGAAGAAAATGTTGGTGAACTACAAAATAAGAAGCAGAAATCTCTAGAAAAAAGCAGAAAATAGATTAAGGATATCTCTTTTTAAAAGTACAATAAAAATCCATGGAAAGGGGGCCAGGCGATAGCCCAGCGGGTAGGGCACTTGCCTTGCACGCAGCCAGCCCATGCTGGCCCAGGTTCGATCCCCGGCATCCCATATGGTCCCCGAGCACCGCCAGGAGTAATTCCTGAGTGCAGAGCCAGGAGTAACCCCTGAGCATTGCCGGGTGTGACCAAAAAAAAAGCAATAAATAAATAAATAAATAAATAAATAAATAAATAAATAAATAAATAAAAAATCCATGGAAAATGTAAAAAAAATAATAGAAAAGGTTTGAAATAAATAACTAGTATTCCAGAGAGCATTTGGATGAGTTCAAGAGGAGTAATATAAGAATCATGAGTCGCTGAAGAACACAAAAGATGAGACCGAGGGACAGCTAGTCAATGAAATCATATCTGAGAATTTCCCAGAGTTGAGAAATGCATTTACCTAGATTTAAGAGCCCCAAAGAGTTTCAACCAAAATAGACCCAAGTAAAGAAAGGCATATGTTGAAAAATCTGTCCTTCATCTATTGTATTACCTTTGCTTTCTTTGCTAACATCCAGCAGTTCATGTACTTGTAAATCTATTTCCATGCCCTACTTTAGTCTTTTGCTCAGTGTCCTGCTTAACATCAGTGTTACAGTGCTTTGATTATTCATTTTTTCACTTTATCGTTTTAAAACCTGTTTTAGCTCTTCTCTGCTCTTCAAGGTCGTTTCACTTTCATTTATTTATTTATTTATCTATTTATTTATTTATTCATTCATTCATCTATTTATTTTTCTATCTATCTATCTATCTATCTATCTATCTATCTATCTATCTATCTATCTATCTATCTATCTATCTATCTGTCTGTCTGTCTGTCTGTCTGTCTGTCTGTCTGTCTGTCTGTCTGTCTGTCTGTCTGTCTGTCTGTCTGTCTGTCTGTCTGTCTGTCTGTCTATCTATCTATCTATCTATCTATCTATCTATCTATCTATTTTTGCTACTTTTGCTATTTTTGCTTTTTGGGCCACACCCAGCAATGCTCAGGGGTTACTCCTGACTCTGTGCTCAGGAATTACTCCTGGCAGTGCTCGGAGGACCATATGGGATGCTGGGGATCGAACCCTGGTCGGCCGCATGCAAGACAAACACTCTACCCACTGGACTATCACTCAGGCCCGGTTGTTTAACTTTGAATATGTACATCAGAATCAATTTATTTCCCATTATTATTTGGTTTTAGGTCACAACCCGTAGTGCTCTGGGTCTTACTACTCTCTGTGTTCAGGGATTTCTCTGATGCTTGGGTGGCCGTATGTGTGGGGATCAAACCTAATTTGGTCATGTGCAGGGCAAGCACCCTAACCACCACACTATCTCTTTAGCTCCTATTTTCCATTTTAAGAAACAGTTTCCATTTGGGCCAATTTTTACTAGTTTACTATGTATCAGTTTGCAATTCTATATGTTAGTTTATATTCGTTTTTATAATTATGAAATTCTGTAGTTCAGTGTTACACAATTTCAAGAATAGTTTAAGATGTTCAATAGGATTTGCTAAAACCATCACCAAAGTTTCTGTGCTATCCAACCACCCAAAATACCCCTCTATTTTTGTCTCAACCACCCATTTGCTCTGTAACTCTCAAGTTTTCTCTCAGTCAGAAAAAAATTCGTTTTGTTTTTTCTTAAATGTACTGAGATTCTGACTGTTATTACATTGCTTCTGTAGGTCAGATTAGTGGAACACATTTCTTAACATTATTAGAATTCAAGGGTAAAATATAGCTCTCTAATAATTTTTATTTTTAATTAATATTTTGTAGATTACAACATAGCTTGTCACATTAACCTTAATGATATAATGATTTTATGTTATTTTAAATTTCATTAAATTTTCCCCATTTCTATTGTTCATATAAGTAGATTTTGTTTTTAGTTTTTGGTAATAAAATGACTTCATCTTATCCATCTTAATTGAGATGCTGTAATTTACAATACTGTTAATAGTCATTACATGCATTCTTCATTTGAACACCACTCCCACCATCAGAGTGCCCACTGCCCCTCCATCAATGTCCCAATAGTCTTTCCTATACAAGCCCCTCTGCACCTAAACACCCTGTGATCTCAGATTCGTTGACCAGCTCTCCGGTTCTGTCGCCTTTTGCCATGTGTTCTTTAACTGCGTATCTTTATATTCCACATATGAGAAAGCTCACTATATATCTGTCTCTGTCCTGACTTACTTCAGCATGACATCTTCATTTACATCTATTTAGACGCAAATTTCATTATTCATCCCTTTTTAATAGTATTGCACTGTGTATCTATACCATAACTTTTTTTTTTGCTTTTTTTTTTTTTTTTTGGCTCACACCCGCAATGCTCAGGGGTTTCTCCTGGCTCTGCACTCAGGAATTACTCCCTGGCGGTGCTTGGGGACCATATGGGATGCCGGGGATCTAACCAGGGCCGGCATGGGGCCGTCCCTGCAAGGAAAACGCCCTACCCGCTGGGCTATCGCCTCCGGCCCCAATATACGATAACTTTTTGATCCATTTGTCCATCATTGCGTATCTGGGTAATATTATCTGTTTCCAAATTGAATAGTCCTTAACTATTTTTTTTACCATCAAAACTGGGTCCTGTTTTGTTAAGGTTCTCAGTGTATCTGTTGAGAACATATCATTTTCTGATCTTACAAATATGAATAATATGGGCTGGAGCAATAGCACAGCGGGTAGGGCGCTTGCCTTGCATGCGGCCGACTGGTTCGGTCCCCGGTTCGGTCCCCGGTTCGGTTCCCAGTTCGGTTCCCGGTTCCGGTCCCGACATCCCCTATGGTACCCCCGAGCTCCGCCAGGAGTAATTCCTGAGCAAACAGCCAGGAGTAACCCCTGAGCATCGCCAGGTGTGACCCAAAAAAAGAAAAAAAAAATTAAAACAAATCATGAATAAAAAACAATGATTTTAAAATATAAGCCAGTCTTGCTCTTAAGAACTAATCTCATTTGCCAATGGTATATTCAATTTATTTAAATTTTTTATTATTATTATTATTTTGTGCATTTATGATCATAAGGTGAGTTATTGGTATGTAGTTATTCTTCATAGCAATTTTTTTAGAGTTTGGGTAACAGATGCTTAATATAATGGATTAAAAATAATATGTAATTTTTAATTTTCTGAAATTTATATAATATTACTGTTTATACTCAAATAATATTCCTCAGGAAGCTACCTAAGTCTAAAGTTTTCTGTTGGAAAGAATCATGTCTTTATTTCATTGATTTTTCTCCTTTGTGTTTAATGGTTTCCATGTATTGATTTTCACAGAGTCATAGTAACTTTTATTTTAATTTATTTTTTCTTTTGGTTTTTTGGGCTACACACAAGATAACCTCAGGGTTTACTACTGACTCTGTGTTGAGAAATCACTCCTGTTGACACTGTGGGGTCCTTATTATACAGGATAGGCCACATGCAGGACAAACACCTTACCAACTGGACTATCCCTCCAGTCCCTAAACTTACTGTATTTTAATTTTTTTCTATTATTTTGTTAAGATGAAAACTCAGTTCAACTTGAAACCTTACTTGTATTCTTTTGCAATGAGTTATAAAATGTCTACTAAGTACTGAGTAGCATCTCATGAATTTTTATATTTTTAAGTTTTTTCATTTACTTCTGCAAGCTTCTAATTCTTTTAATCTTTCTTACTTAACTCATGATTTATTTGGAAGAATGTTAGTTAAGAAACTTGGGAACTTTCCAAAGATTTTGTTATCAGTATCTCATTTTCTAAGTCTTTATGGTAAGTTACCATACTTTTATGTGATTAAGTTCTTTAAAACTATTTGCTACTTTTTATGGCCCAAGATTTTTATATTTTGGTAAATATCTCGTGTTATTTATAAGAATGTTCTTTACAAGAATGTTCTATACAAGAAATTCTTTACAAGAACGCACTTGCTGATTTAATTATCTATCAATGTTAATTATGCCAATTAGGTTACAAGCTTTTCCCCAGTCTACTATCTCCTCATGATTTTCTGTTTGCTTATTTTCCTAGTTATTGATTTTTTGCCCTGCAGTTCTATGAGGTTTTATTTCATCTACTTTATTTATTATTTTGAATTTTTTAAATTATACCACTGTGAGATATATAATTACAAAGATGGTCATGTTTGGGTTTCAGGCATACAGTGTTCCAGCAGCACCCATCCCTCCACCAGTGCCCCATTCCCACCATCAATGTCCCTTGATTTCCCCCGTCCCCTAGTCTGCATCTATGGCAGGTACTTTTCCTCTCCCTCTCTTTCTCCCTCTCTCTCTCTTTCCTGCTCTTCCACATTGTGACTTGCAATACATACATTTAGAGGTTATGATGTATATCCTTTTGTCTACATTTGATACTCAGTTATAGGCTGGTATTATTTCCAATAATTATTAGTACACTGTTACTTGCTCTGTCTTACCTAACCTCTGTCTGGCCTTGCATATTAGTATCATGCTTTTTTATATCCTGTAAATACGCAGGCATTCTATATATGTCCTTTCCCCTCTGGCTATTTCACTAAGCATGATACTCTCCTAGACCAACCATTTATAGGAAATTTCATAACTTCATTTTTCCTAACAGGTGCATAGTACTGTGTTGTGTAGATGTACCAGTTTCTTTATTCAGTCATCTGTTCTCGGTACTCTGGTTTTTACCAGATTCTGGCTATTGTGAATAGTGCTATGAACATAAAAGTGCTTTATGTTCTTTTATGTTGGTGATGGTGTTTCCGCTATGTATTTTTGACTTCCCAGGGTCTATTCACAGGAGTTGTATGGCTGTGTCAAATGGGAGTTCAATTTCTAGTTTTTGAAGAATGTCTGTAATGTTTACCAAAAAGGTTGTACCAGTCAACATTCCCACCAACAATGGAAAAGAGTCCCTTTCTCCCCGCATCCACACCAGCACTTGTTGTTCTTGCTCTTTCAGATGAGTGCCAATCTCTCTGGTGTGAGATGAATCGTCATTGTTGCTTTTACTTGCATCTCCCTGATGATTAGTGATGAGGAGCATTTTCTCATATGCCTTTTGGCCATTTGAATTTATTCCTTGTCAAGTTTCTGTTCATTTCTTGTCCCCATATTTTGATGGGGTTGGCTGTTTTCTTCTTGTAAAATTCTGCCAGTGCCTGATAGGAACCTGGATATTAATCCCTTATTAGATGGATATTGGGTGAATATTCTTTCCCATTCTGTGGACTGTCTTTGTATCTTAGTCACCTTTTTTTGAGGTGAAGAAGTTTTTTAGTTTCATGTGGTCCCATGTTTATCTTTGCTTCTAGTAGCTTTGTTAGTGGTCTTGCATCTTGAAGATGTCCCTTAGCTTCAATATTGTAGAGGGTTTTTTTCCTATATTTTCTTCAATGTACTTTATTAATTCAGGTCTGATATTGAGATCTTTAATTCATTTTTTTTCTTATTTTTGTGTATGGTATCAGATCCAAATTAATGTTTTTACACATAGCTGCCCAGTTTTCCCAACACCCCCTATTGAAGAGGATTTCCTTCCCTTCATTTTGTACTTTTTGCTCCTTTATCAAAATATTTGAGGATGGGTGTCAGGGTATTCAACTCTATTCCATAGGTCCATAGGTCTGTTTTTTATTCCAATACCATGCTGTTTTAATTACTACCACTTTGTAGTACAGTTTGAAGTTGGGAAAGGTGATGCCTCCCATCTTCTTTTACCAAGGATTGCTTTGGCTATTTGTGGGGGTTATTATTCCATAGAAATTTCAGGAGTGTTTGGTCAGTTTCTTTGAAAAACGTCATAAGTATTCTAAGAGGGACTGCATTGAGAGAACCCAATAAATAGAATCAGAAATGAAAAGGGGGACATCAAAATTCAAAAGATCATTAGAGATTACTTTGAGAGCCTGTATGCCACAAAACATGAGAACCTGGAATAAAATAGATAAATTCCTGAAGTCCTATAACCAAGAGCTGGTTCCTTGAAAAAAAAACAAGATGGCAAACACTTGTAAGACTTATAAGGAAAGGGAAAGAGAAAACCCAAATAAATAGAATCAGAAATGAAAAGGGGGGACATCATAACAGAAAACACAGGAATCCAAAAGACTATCAGAGACTACTTTGAGAGTCTGTATGTCACAAAACATGAGAACCTAGAAGAAATGGATAAATTCCTGAAGTCCTATAACCTCCCATGGCTGAAACAAAAAACACCTCCAATACCTGAATAAGCCTATCACCATTAAGGAAATTGAAACAGTAATTAAAAAGCCTACCCAAACACAAAAGCCCAGGTCCAGATGGATTCATGACCAAATTCTTCCTAATCTTTGTATCGATAGATACAGAGAAAGCATTTGACATGTTACTGATGCCCGCTCTAGAAAATCGATGATGAACGGGAAGACAGTGACAGTGATAATGACAGACCTTTTTCCAGCTCTTCCAGGAAATAGAAGAAACAGAAGCACTCCCCAAATAGCTTCTATAAGGCAGATTTCACCCTGATACACAAAGCAGGCAGAGACAACACAAAAAAAGAAAACTACAGACCAATCTCCCTGATGTACACAGATGCTAAGATCTTCAATAAAATACTAGCAAACAGAATCCAAAGACTCTTCGAAAAGATTAAACATCATGACCAAGTAGGATTCATCCCAGTAATTCAAGGATGGCTCAACTTTCATAAGTCAAACAACATAATACATATCAATAAGAAAAAATGAAAATGATATAATTATATTGATAGATACAGAGAAAGCATTTGACAAGATCCAACACCCATTCATGATTAAAACCCTCCAAAAATGGAAATTGAAGGAACCTTCCTCAATATAGTCAAAGCCATCTACCAAAAGCCCACAGCGAGTATCATTCTCGATGGAGAAAAACTGGAAAGCCTTCCCCTAAGTTTGGGGACAAGACAAGGTTGCCCACTCTCACCACTTCTATTCAACATAGTACTGGAATTCAATATAGTACTGGAAGTACTTTGCCAAGACATCGAAAATCAGATGGGCCGGACATGTAATGCGATTTTGAGATGATTGCTGGACTAGAGCAGTTACCAACTGGATCCCATGGGATGTCAAAAGATCACGTGGTCGCCCACCTACAAGATGGTCAGACTTCCTTGTCAAGACCCTGGAAGGAACGGTTTGAGGCTCTTCATATTCCTGAATCAAACCAGATGCTATTGGGCTACATTGGCACGTGATAGGGTCCAATGGAAATGTTACTGGCGCCCTCTTGAGCAAATCGATGAATAACGGGATTCAAGTGATCAAGTGATCAAGTGGTATTACTGGAAGTATTTGCCATAGCAATCAGAGAAAGAAAGGACATCAAGGGCATCCAGAAAGGCAAGGAAGAAGTAAAGCTATCACTATTTGCAGATGACATTATATTATACCTAGAGAACCCTACATTCTCTACCAAAAGCTCCTAGAAACATTAGATATCTATAGTAGAGTGGCTAGGTACAAAATCAATACCCAAAAGTCAGTGGCTTTCCTATATACAAATAACAAAAAGATAAGAACCTGATATTAAGAAAATGATCCATTCATAAGTGTGCCATAGAAAATCAATTTAATGAAGGAATCAGCTTAACAAAGAGTGTAAAGGACCTATGCAAAGAAAACTGTAAAACCCTGCTTCAAGAAATAAAAGAGGACACAATGAAATGGAAACACATTCCCTGCTCTTGGGTTGTGAGAATCAACATTGTCAAAGTGGTAATACTCTCTAGAGCTTTATACAGATTCAATGCAGTCCCTATTCAAATACCTATGACATTCTTCAAAGAAATTGACCAAACACTCATGAAATTTGTATGGAATAATAAATGCCCATGGATAGCTAAAGCAATCCTTGGGGGAAAAAAGATGGGAGGCATCACCTTTCCCAACTTCAAACTGTAATACAAAGTGGTAGTAATCAAAACAGCATGGTATTGGAATAAAAACATACCTGTGGTCCTATGGAACAGAGTTGAGTATCGTGATACTCATCTTCAAATACATGATCATTTTATCTTTGATAAAAGAGCAAAAGTACAAAATGTAGCAAAGAAATCTTTAAGTGGTGCTGGGAAAACTGGGTAGCTATATGTAAAAAAATGAATTTGGACCTCTGTCTAACACCATGCACAAAAAATCAGATCAAAATTGATTAAAAATCTCAATATCAGACCTGAATTCATAAAGCATCATGAAGTAAATATAGCAAAAAACTTCCATGATATTGAAGCAAAGGCATCTTCAAAGATGAAACACCACTAACAAAACATCTAGAAGCAAAGAGAAACATATGGGACTACATGAAACTAAAAAAAGTTTCTTCACCTCAAAAAGAAATGTTGACCAAGATACAAAGAGAGTCCACAGAATGAGAGAGAATATTCACCCAATACCCATCTGATAAGGGATTAATATTCAGTATATATCAGGCACTGGTAGAACTTTACAAGAAGAAAACAGCCAACCCCATCAAAA
>JAJIBD010033401.1:0-32847 GCA_021461705.1 Cryptotis parvus | reverse complement strand
TAAGTCACAGAGGCTGTCCAGCCTTCTCAGTACTCTCTTTGATAACAACCAACAAGGATTTTTAAAAGAATAAGACAGTATAAGGGTTTAACCAACGTCGGTTAAATCTCCAGCACTGCATGGCCGCTTGAGCACAGCCAGGGGCAACCACCAACATAGAGGCAAGAATCAGCCCCTAAGCGCCCCTGGGTGTGGCTCAAACAACCCTCCTACCAAAAAGAAATTATAAAGCAAAAGCCAGGAGATGAACAGTTTGTAACAGCCTTGCCTGTGTAAACCCAGGCGATTTGCACAGAAGCCCTATGAGGCAAATCCTCCAATTGGCCTCATTTTATGGATAAGGATGCTGAGGTATAGACCACTAAAGTGTCTCAGCCCTAGTCACTTCGCCAGTAAGTAGTTAGGATTCAAATTTTACTTACTCTGGTTTAGTGCTTAAACTCTCTAACTATGAATTTCTACTACATGAAGAGTCAAAGAATGTGACAAATCGAAGGATTTTCACCAAAGGCCGAAAGACCCACATTATCTGACTGTCTCAGATTAATGGAAGCTACAAAGTAACCGTGCTTCAGTCATATGCCTACGGGAAGAGAGAAGGGTTAAGGTGCATGGTTCGATGTAGCTGACTCCAGTTCCACCCTGGCACTACAAAGTCCCCCACGCATTCTGGTATCCTGGGGAATCACCAGGATCTGAGTCTGGCACTGAACCACAGGCCTAGCAATAGCACAGCGGTAGGGTGTTTGCCTTGCATACGACCAGATCCCTGGCATCCCATATGGCCCCCAGAGCGCTGCCAGGAGTAATTCCTGAGTGCAGAGACAGGAGTAACCCTTGATCATGCCTAGTGTGACCTTCCCCAAAAAAAAAAAAATCATATGCCTAGTTGTTTTTGGAACCAGGTCGCACCTGTCTGGCCCTCATTCTCCCTTCTGCATTCTGGAAGAACAGGCCCTCTCGATCCTCTCACCCACATCAGGTATTCTTTTCTCTCTCTCTCTCTCTCTCTCTCTCTCTCTCTCTCTCTCTCTCTCTCTCTCTCTCTCTCTCTCTCTCTCTCTCTCTCTCTCTCTCTCTCTCTCTCTCTCTCTCTCTCTCTCTCTCTCTCTCTCTCTCTCTCTCTCTCTCTCTCTCTCTCTCTCTCTCTCTCTCTCCTCTCTCCCCCCACCCCATGGGGGCAGAGGTGTGAGTTCTCCAAAGAGGTACTCTCCTGGTAGTTCCTGACCAATCAGACCTGCAGTTCAATGCAGGGACCCGAGGCTGTTACTGCCTGAGATTGCCAGTGTGATGCCGGGTTGGGGGGGGGGTGTTCCAGAAGCCTCCACGGTCATACCCAGAGGTGCTCAGGGGACCTCAGGCCTGTGCACAGTGATGCTCCATGTCAGTCTTCAACAAAACAGCGATTAGGATTTGGGCTGGATAGCTAGCACAGCAGGCACCATACAGAGCATCTGGCTTGCATGTAGCCCACCCGAGTTTGATCCCCCCACACCCCATACGGTCCCCTGCCACTTTGAGCACTTTCAGGAATAATTCCTTAGTGACGAGCCAAGAGTAACCTCTGCCCATCACTGAGTATGGGGGAAAAAAAAGAAAAGACTATCCAGGGTTGAGGACAGAGACCTGTGACGGATGCTCTCCTCACCAGGAGGGGGAATGGAAGAATACCCTTTGAACATGGTGCTTTCCCAGTCAGCATCAGACCACACCGCACTCACATACACCCTACTAAGATCCCCTGAGAGACGATCAGAGGCCAGTATAAGGTTACATAAAACATAGCCCACATTGTTCTCCACCACAGGGAACTAAGTTCCTTGATCCTGAAGATAATTGTTTTCTTCATAGTTGAGACCATAATTCCAAACCTCGTGACTCATAGGAAGACAGCGCAGTAGTTAAGAGTACAAGCAGAAGTCCAGAGAGATAGCACAGGAGGGAAGGCGCTTCCTTGTGCTTGGCTGACCCCAGTTCAATCTCTAGAACCCCATATGGTCCTCTGAGCACCACCAGGAGTGATTCTTGAGCATAACCATTGGGTTTTCAATTTCAAAATTTGGAAACAAAGAGAAAAAGAAAAAGAACCACAAAACTGAGTCTGTAACATTACAAAAATTACTTACCCTCTCTAAACTTCAGGTTTAACAATAATTTTAAAATAATAACACATGTAAATAACAGCAAAAATACTAATAGTTTTGGGACTGGAAAAATACACCATGAGTAGGGTGCTTCCCTTGCATGTGACCGACTCAAATTGATCCCGGAACCCTATGTAGTCCCCTGAACCCCACAAGGAAATATCCCTGAGCTCAGAGTCAGATTCCTGAGCACGCCAGGTATGGCTCCTCTCAAAAAAAAAAAAAAAAATACAAATATTATCTCATTAGATTGGCTGAGGTATTGCAGGTAAGTTATTTAGCGAAGGAACTAGCAACACACACAGAACTTCAATAAATAATTGCTTTACTATTACTGTACTATATATAAAGAAAAGATTAGAGGAAATCATAGACTTGTGTATGTATAGTACACAGAAAACAGCTATGGTCATCCTCCAAATTTTCATTGGGGTATTAAAAAAAGAAAACTACCTTTTACATACATAGGATTTCCCAAACATCACCTGTTCTTTTTTAAAATTTCTTAAAGAACAAAGATAGGTGTTGGAGCGATAGACCAGCAGGTAGGGCATTTGCCTTGCTCCACAGCTGACCCAGGTTTAATCCCTGGCTTCCCATATGGTTCCCCATGAGCACTACCAGGATTAATTCCTGAGTGCATAGCCAGAAGTAACCCCTGAACATCACCAGGTGTGACCCAAAAAAGCCAAAAAAAAAAAATTTTTAAATAAGCTTTATCACTACATTTCATTTTTCCCTTTAAAATGTTGACTATAGGGCTGGAGCAATAGTATAGTGGGTTGGGCCATTGTCTTGCAGATGGTTCACCAAGGTTTGATCCCTGGTATCCTATATGGTTCCCCAAGCCCTATCAGGAGTGATCCCTTAGTGCAGAGCCAGAAGTAAGCCCTGAACACTGCTGGGTATGGCCCAAATACCACAAAATATAAAATGAATAAAATAAAAAATTTTACTGCTAATCAATAGCTCATATTTGAAAAAAGGAAAATAGGCCAAGCCGATTGCCCCAAACTGCCTGAGTTAGTGGACTACCAAAATGAATGAGCTATATTTAGCCAAGCACCTGGCCCCCTGGCCTTCACGCAGAAAAATGGCCTCTACTAAGGCAGCAAGTTGCCCAGCTTATGCCCTGGAAACACATGCCCTTGATAAATCATGCTTGTTTGGTCTTTTCCCTGTACCTTTAATTGTGTTATGTCAAACCTCACCCCTGTCTAAGCATTTGAGGTTACCTTTAAAAGAGGGAGGGAAGCATAACAAGAACACCAGCTATGATGCTTTGTTCTCTTTACAGAGAGAAAACAAAAGCAAGACAATAACTGCAATTCCCATTATTATTTATTTTGCTTTAGAGTAGTATCTGAGTGTTCTAGGAAATCAACCTCAACTTAATGCTAAGGACCAGTCTCAAAAGTGACTGCTTCAGGTCCGTCCTAGTGCAACTAATTATAAGTTGACTGTCCTCACTCTAACTGTAATTTGCTCAGAGCCTAGTGACCTTACACATCAAGCTATTTTCACAATTTTCCCTTCTTCGCACAAAACATGCTCCATTGAGTTGTCTACTAAATCCCACTCAAGGAAAAAAATCTACATCTTCATGAAGGAAATCTCTGAACCACATAGAAAATTTGAAGTATCTCTTCTCTGTGCTGGTTTATATGGTCCTTTACAATGACACGTGTCCTTGGCTAGATTTCATGTTATAGAAATGCTCTTTTTGTTGTTTGTTTTGGGACCACACCTGGCTGTGCTCAGGGCTTACTCCTGGCTCTGCTCTTAGGAATTACTCCTGGGGTGCTCCAGGGACCGACCATATGGGATGCCGGGATTGAACGCGGTCAGCCATCTCAGGTCTGCCCCATGCAAGGCAAGCGCCCTACCCAGTGAGCTATCTCTCTGGCCCCCTAGGGTGGTCTTGGCGTGCTCAAGCTTGGCACAGAGAAATAAGATAAACTAAGAAATAGCAAATCAATTAAGACACCACTCTACTTGTTCTTTCCCACACCCTCAAGTTTGGAATTCTCCTGTTCCTCAAGCCAGTCTGTTCTTGCCTTCTGCGTTATGTTCTGAACTTGAAATGTCAGTCACTTCTTTAATGGCAAATGAGTTCCTTTATGTTTGGGGGGGTGGCTTTTTCTTTTTAAATGTGCCCAACTATCACCACTACCCATGCGAACTACAAGAAAAGGTGACTTTTTGCAAAGCAGGTGTGTGTGTGTGTGTGTGTTGTGTGGATATTACATATGACACAGGTCCCTTTTTGCTTTAAGAGCAAACGTTGGGGACTGAGAAACAGTAAGCAGGCAAGGTGCTTGTCTTGCATGGGGTCCACCCAGATTACATCCTAGGCACCCATTTGGTCCTCTGATCCTCTTCAAGAGTGATCCCTAAGGGAGTGAGGGAGTAAGCCCTGAGCACCACCTGGTGTAGTCCAAATCAATAAACAGATAAATAAACAGGCATTGAAAAGCCCTTCAGTCACAGAGTGCAAGCTAGGACGTGAAGATCAAGAAAGTAACCTACGCCTGGCAACTTGCCTGGCAACTTCTGAAGAAACCGTGTTAAGGAAAGGACCCCAACCCTACCGGAGCTCCCCCCCCACACACACACACACACCGGGATGGGCCAGCACACATGCTCTTCCGCAGATCTCCCTGTGTGCGGCAGAGCAACCCACAAAGCCCGTAGCTCCAGGTGCAACCCACACCCCAGAATCAGGATCCACACCCTAAGTCACCGAGCGCCCAGGGCGGCGTGTACAGAGTCTGTGGATATTTGCTCACTTCTAGCGACCCGGGTTCAAACCTAAGCTTCTAAAGGGGGAAAGGAACCACCCCCAGCTCGCTGCGGCCTCGTCCTGAGAAGTTTACACGGGCTTGATCATTGATCGTCGCTGGCCTGGCAGAGCTGCTCTAAATCCCGGGTTCCTGCGCCCCCGCCCCATTGCAAACTAAACAGCCCCTCAATAGTGCCCGGCAGGAGCAGCTCCCCACTTACCCCCACAACGGAAATCATCATGGCAGCTACCACCAGGTAGTTGGTTTGATAATAGAGCAGGTTGCTCACCACCCGGTTGTTCCATTTGGAAATGTCCCCGAAGTCTGGCCGGGCGAAGCGGTCGGAGCCGGGGAAGAAATCGTCCCAGGCGCGGAGCGGGGCGATATTCACGTCCATGTCTCGGCTTCTTGTTCTTCGCCTCCGGAATCTGGGGCGGCGGCGGCGGCAAGCGACCCGCCGGGCTGGCCTCGAGATGACAGGAACTCGGCCTCGGTCGGCTCTGCGGTTGGTGAGCAGCGAAGCTCAAGAAATCAGAGGCGGGAGGGCGTCTTTTGCCTTCTTTGTTTTTTGATTGGTTCTTAGTGCTACGTTTCAAGAAAACAGGGGCGGGCGACCAAGCAAGGGATCGAGTGCGGAACTGAGCTTAAATGACAGAAAGAAAGTGAGGTCACCTGATTGAAGTGAGGTGGCATTGACCGCCGTGGCAGTCCAAATACAGACAACCTCCTTGGAAATACCCCTTGTGAGTGTTTAACTTTAGCAAAGTGTTCTGGACCTCTGGGGGAAACCTTAGCTGCGTTTCGGATGTCGGTGTAAAGGGAATGGAACGGAAGGCTATCGTGTTACCGCCCAGGGGCTGGTTTTCAAAACTGCGCAGTTACTCATCTGCACAACCCAGTGCAATTCTCCTGTTTTGTGCGCTTCGCCATGAGTCACCAGAGTGAAATCAGATAAGCGAAATGGGAAGCAGGGTGTGCAGAATAGGACTAGTTTGTACTCTCACTTCTCTGTTCTCCAGCTCTATCCTCTCGTGGCAGAACTATTGAAGTACTTTGCCGGTTCTGATAAAGTGGTACTGGGAACATCTTTGCCCACTCACTGGGCAGTTTGCTTAAAACTCTAAAGCAAACGATTCCCTGCAGTGAGCGAATGTTTCGTGCCTAGAGTAATTTTTTTTCAGCTGAACCGTAGATTTCACTCCAAAAGAGTTCTCTTAGGTTTACCCTAGTGTTTGGGGACAAGTTTTAGTAAGGCAGCACAGTGTATTAGTAGATAAAGTGACAGCTTTGTACCCCAACCCAAAGAGCTGCTAAGAAATATGGTGTAAATTCCCTTTAAGGGTCTTTTCCCTGAAGGCTGGTTGGTGCACTAGACCTTTTTTAGCTGGAATGAGGAAATGGTGCTTTGGTTGACTTCCTAATGTGGCAAGCAAATTTGTAAAATGTTAGTGTCTGAGATGAGTCTTTAAAACTGGAAGGAGGAACTGGAGCGAAAACACATCTGGTAGGGCTTTTGCCTTGCCCGCGGCCATCGGCATCCCACATGGTCCCCCAAGCACCGCCAGGAGTAATTCCTGAGGGAAGAGCCAGGAGTAACCCATGAGTGTAGACGGGTGTGACCCAAAATAAAAATAAATAAATAAAACTGGAAGGAGTTGCTGCTCCAGGCCTACTCTTGGATCTCTGGGTGGCTCCGATAGTGCTCCGGGGATCACGTGGTGCACAGGATGTGCCCCTGCCTCCAGCATGCAAAGCTTAAGTGCTTAGGATCTCTGCAGCCCCAGTGATTGCTGCCTCTTAAAAATTAAATTGTTCTGGGGCCGGAGTGATAGCACAGCGGGTAGGGCGTTTGCCTTGCACACGGCCGACCCAGGTTCGATCCCCTGCGTCCCATATGGTCTCCCAGGTACCGCCAGGAGTAATTCCTGAGTGCAGAGCCAGGAGTAACTCCTGAACGTCGCCGGGTCAAAAAGCAAAAGAAGAAAAAAAATTGCTCTCAGAGCACCAAAATGTTTAAGTTGGAAAGCACTTTAAATATATAGTGCAAAAGTTACAGGACTGATTTAATTTTTCTTGATGATTCAAAAGACAGTAAAGGTACTTACAATGACTAAACATTGATCTGGCTATTGATGTTCAGGAAAGTTTGATGGTTGAATGAAATCAGTGTTAAAACATAACCTAGGTGGTGCTTTTGGGAAAATGTTTAAAATACGGGTTAGGGAGCTGGCTCAAGGACTGGAGCAAATGCTGTGTCCATGGGAGTCCTGGCATTGATTCCCTGTACTGCAGGGTCCCCTGAGGACCAGGGAGGAGCAACCCCTGACCGTCGCCAGGTGTGGTCCCACATCAATATTAAAAGAAACATGGGGCCTGAGAGATAGCCCAGCGGGTGGGGCGTTTGCCTTGCATGCGCCGGCCCATGCCGGCAGGGGTTTGATCCCCAGCATCCCATATTGTCCCCCGAGCACCGCCAGGAGTAATTCCTGAGTGCAGAGACAGGAGTAACCCCTGAGCATCGCCGGGTGTGACCCAAAAAGCGAAAAAAAAAAAAAAAGAAAAGAAACAAAAGGTGAAAAGGTCTTTGAGCTCCTACTTTCTTCTTGATTCTAGAAAATGGGAATGCTTGGGGCCGGAGCGATAGCCCAGCGGGTACAGTCTGCCTGTTCTGGCCTGGGTTCGATCCTCGGCATCCCATATGGTTCCCTGAGCACCGCCAGGAGTAATTCCCTGAGTGCAGAGCCAGGAGTAATCCCTGAGCATCACTGGGTGTGAGGAAGGAAGGAAGGAAGGAAGGAAGGAAGGAAGGAAGGAAGGAAGGAAGGAAGGAAGGAAGGAAGGAAGGAAGAAGGAAGGAAGGAAGGAAGGAAGGAAGGAAGGAAGGAAGGAAGGAAGGAAGGAAGGAAGGAAGGAAAGGAAGGAAGGAAGGAAGGAAGGAAGGAAGGAAGGAAGGAAGGAAGGAAGGAAGGAAGGAAGGAAGGAAGGAAGGAAGGAAGGAAGGAAGGAAGGAAGGAAGGAAGGAAGGAAGGAAGGAAGGAAGGAAGGAAGGAAGGAAGGAAGGAAGGAAGGAAGGAAGGAAGGAAGGAAGGAAGGAAGGAAGGAAGGAAGGAAGGAAGGAAGGAAGGAAGGAAATGGAAATGCTTAATGTCAGAGAGGGAAAAATTAGATCTAGTTCTCCCATTTGAGGGAGAGATTGTAGGAAAATTGTTTGATCCACTTCAGCCTCAGTGTCTTCGTTTGTAAAGTGGGTTAATAATGGAACATCTGCCATTCAGACCAAGAGAAATGAATGATGTAAAGAGCTTATTGTGTAATACTTGGTCACAGATGTTAATGTCATTGTCATTAATTAATAATAGTATAAGCCATGAGTCATCTGTATGTTATTAATAGTGTCAACTTATTTTCAGTGCTTTTATAAATTAGCATCCGCTGATTTTTTTTGTGTTATTGCAATTTTATTGTTGTAGTGGCAGCTACTATCTGACTAGTATCTGACTAGACTTGATAAAGATTGAAATACATATTATGATACCAATATCAAAAGAGAAACATGCATCAGGAGGTCTTGTCAAAGGTGGAAATTATCACAAACGTGTGGGAGTCAGAGGTTAGGTAAGACAGAGAATGGAACAGTGTGCTAATAATTGTCGAAAGTGTTAATACCAACCTAGAACTGAGCATTAAATACAGGCAAAAAGATACACATGACAACCTCTAAACGTGTGTATTGTAATCCACAATATGTAAGGAAGGAAGACAGAAAGAGAGAGACAGAAAGAGAAAGAGATAAAGAACCTGCCACAGAGGCAGGCTAGGGATGGGAGAGGGAATTGGGGACATTGGTGGTGGGAAATGGGCACTGGTGGAGGGATGGGTGCTGGAACACTGTATGACCAAACCCAAATATAAACATCTTATGAATATCTTTGTAATTGTATATCTCACAGTGGTATAATAAAATATTTTTAAAAAAAAAAGAAAGGTGAAACATTTTTGTTCTGTTTTGTCTGCGGTGCTAAGACAGGACTTAACGCTTGTCTCTGTGCTCAGGGATCACTCCTGGCTGGACTTGGGGTAATATCTGGGGTGACAGGGATTGAACCCGATTGCCTGTGTGCAAGGCAAGTGCCCTACTGACTGTACTTTAGCACCAAGGTTGATGCCAACAGATGCTGTGAGTCTTCCCAAGAATTCATGAAAGTTTTTTTTTATTGATTTACTTATTTTTTTTCATTTTGGGGCCACACCCAGCAATGCTTAGGTTGCAACTTGCAAACATTCAAACACAAATTTCACAAAGACGTAGAAAAAGTTTAGGATACCAATTTGCTAGGTCCCAGTGATCAGTGACCAGTAAGGTGTGGAAGAATTTCCTGAGATTCCAGAATTCCATACAGTGGCATTGTGGGTAGTTGTATAAATGATATCAGTGAAAGCTCTGGTGGGAATCCCAGGAGGCACTCACACCTGTTGGGGAGATTAATGAGCACCAGAGAACAGTGACTAAGTGCTGTAATCTCCGCACTGCTCAACACTACATGACCATCAGCTGTCGAGTGTGTGTTCATAACACTATGATGACTCATTTATCATGGACAACATTTGCTAGATAATTGCAGTCATATGCAAATATCTAGCAAATATCTGTTCAGTTGATTTTGAGTTGATTTTTATTTACTTAAACTTCCAGAGAGGTTTAAAAGGAAAAGGAGGAGCTAAATCAAAGTGGAGAGTCTAATAGCTCATGATCAGCCGTTTGAAGTGCAAGTGCTCTGAGACATGTGATCCGGGCAGAGCGGGTGTCTCCTGTTATGGACGTGGAGAGTGGAGTCCCCTCTGTCCCCCAAAACCCATTACTGCCTGGCACTGGCTTTCAGCTCAATGAGTACTGTTGAACTGAACCTGATTAAGGGATAATAAAAGGCAAGAGATTAAATAGTGTAACTTATTCACAGACTATTTTTCTGAGTATTCATTGGGCTTTAGAGACTTCAGTGGTTCTCAAGCTTCAATTTTGCACAGAATCAACGGATGTTGCAGAAGTTGGAGCCTGAAAATAAACAATTGAGACCAGTTTCCACAAGATGCTGTTTTAGCGAGTCATAATCAGGGACAATATTTTGAGAACTATTGTGGAATTTACTCAATTTTTAAACAATCTCACAAGGTATTTGATATCACCACTCCCGATTTACAAAGGCATAGAAGTGTCATGGATTCATAGTAAAAAAAAATGGTGCATTGGCCTGTGGGTGTAGCTCAGTGGGATAGCACTTATTTTGCATGCAAAGGTTTGATCCCTTGCTCTGTCCCCCCAATAAGTGGAGTATGCAGAATTTAAATTTAGATATTAGGGATTGGAGCGATAGTACAGCAGGTAGGACCCTTGTCTTGTATAGAATAAGCCCTGGGTACCACTGGTGAGACCCCAAAATAAAAATGAATAAATAAATTTCTGATATTAAGTGTCCTTTTATTATTCTCCAAAGAATATGCTTTTTTTTAGAGTATGAGTTATTTTTATTGTATTTTCTTAGTTCACTTGTTTTGCTTATTTTTATTAATTAATTAATTAATTAATTTTTTAATATTCTACTATACCTACTGTGAGATATACAATTACAAAGATGTTCCTGTTTGGGTTTCGGTCATACAGTGTTCCAGCACTCATTCCTCCACCAGTGCCCTTTTCCGACCACCAATGTCCCCAATTCCCTCCCCCTTCCCCTAGCCTGCCTCTATGGCAGGTTCTTTATCTCTTTTCTCTCTTTCTCTTTCTCTCTCTTCCTTCTCTTATATAATGTGGATTGTAATACATACACTTAGAGGTTATCGTGTGTATCTTTTTGCCGGTATTTAATGCTCAGTTCTAGGTCAGTATTTGTTTTGCTTATTTTAAATATGAGAGAAGGCATCCTGTAATTTATATTTCACTTTCTTTTTCAATTAATTAATTTTTTAATCGATACACAGTTATAAAGTGGTTCACGAGGGGCCGGAGCGATAGCCCAGCGGGTAGGGCGTTTGCCTTGCGCGCGGCCGGCCTGTGTCGGCCCCGGTTCGATCCCGGCATCCCATATGGTCCCCGAGCACCGCCAGGGAGTAATTCCTGAGTGCAGAGCCAGGAGTAACCCCTGAGCATCGCCGGGTGTGACCCAAAAAGCAAAAAAAAAAAAAAAAAAAAGTGGTTCACGATTGGGTTTTAGTCATATAGTGTTCCAACACCCTTCCCTTCACTTGTGCGCATTTCCCACCACCAATGTCCCCAGCTTCCCTCCTTTCCCCTTCATATATATATATATATATATATATATATATATATATATATATATATATATATGTATTTTAACTTGATTCTTTTTCTATATTCAATCACACACATATATCCATCTACTTTTCTCCTCTATTTCTCATTCTGAAGAAATAGTCCAACTTTCTATTTTTCTTTTTGGTTTGTGAGTCACGCCCAGTGGTGCTCACGCCTTATTTCTGGCTCTGTGCTCAGGGATCACTCCTGGTGGGCTTGAGGGACCATATTGGGTAATAGGGATAGAACCCACGTTGGCCACATGCAAGGCAAATGCCCTACCTATTCTATTATCGATCTGGTGCAAATAGCACAACTTTCTATCACCATTTATCTTTAGGTAATAAATTATGTATGTTAGAAATCGTTCCTTAATTTTTTGTTTCTTTTTTTTTTCTTTTGGGTCACACCCAGCGATGCTCAGGGGTTACTCCTGGCTCTGCACTCAGAGCTTCACATCCGGCGATATTCAGGGGGTTACTCCTGGCTCTGCACTCAGGAATTACTCCTGGCGGAGCTCGGGGAACATATGGGATGCCGAGGATCGAACCCGGGTGGGCCGAGTGCAAGGCAAAAGCCCTACCCACTGGGCTATCGCTGCGGCTCCAATTTTTGTATCTTTTAAAAAGTACTTTCTCCTATCTAAACCCTCAGCACCAACAGGCAGTACCTCCAAAATTCAAACAGAAGAAAAAAACAGATCCCACCCCTCAACACCGCGGCCGCTTTGGCCCGCAGCCCCCTTGGAACTTATGCCCCGGCTCTGCGAACGCAGGCCCGCCCCCCGCGACATCCGGCTCGCCCTCCGAGACAGTCAGTCCCGCCCCTCGCGACCGTCGGCTCCACCTCCGAGACTTCAGGCTCCGCCCCCAGACCTAGGGCCACGCCCCCACGCACGACTCCGCTCCGCCCCCGGCCCCGCCCGCCGTGAGGGCAGCTGGGAAGAGGCGGGGAACAATATGGCGGATGGCGAGGAGCCGTAAGTACCCGGTCTCTGCAGGCGTGCGGTCGGGGCTGGCCTGTGAGAGAGCGTTGGGACCGGGCGGTCGCCGCCGCCACCCGGAGACCCCTCACCCCTCCCGCCCCGTCCCTTTGCCCTAATCTCCTCGCGGCGCCCAGTGTGTAGCGTGATGCTGACCCTTCTTTTTATTCTCTCTTTCTTTTAGGGAGAAGAAAAGAAGGAGAATAGAGGAGCTGCTGGCTGAGAAGTTAGTGCTGCCGGGAGGCCGGGGCTCTCCTCGGGGACCCCGCCTCCCTTCACCCCAGGCCTAGGGGACCAGCCGCAGCGGGCCTGGGGGCTGGGAGGGGGGACCTGGAGCGCAGGCCGCGCGGCCTCATCCCCTGACCCCCCGTCCCGCAGCCCCATGGGCGCGGCGGCCGCTCTGGCTCCTAACTCGGGGGCCCCGCCGGGGTGTTAGACCCACAGGCGTTGCGGAAAGGACCCCTGCGCCCCCTCCCCATCCTTCCCGAATGGGCCGTGGTTTCGTGGACAGGGACCCGTGGCCGCAGCCCAGAGCCGCGAGCCCCCGCGCGGGCCTTGCGTAAACCTCGAGCCCGCAGTGTCGGGGCGCAAACTCTTCAGGGGCGCGCCCTGGACCCCGCGTGGAGCCGAGCCCCGCGCCCCTCGCAGGATAAGGGGCCACTTTCATGGCGTTCTTGCCTGCCCGTTCATTGCACGTCCTATCGGCTGCTTATCAGACGCTTTAGCTTTCTGCCGCTGAGACCGTTTCAGAGTTGTTTCTCCATCCCCGTCTGTCAAGGCCACATAATTTATTTCTCCTCCCTAAGTGGGTGGGGAAGAGTCTCTCTCAGTGGGTGTGGCGCCTTGAGTCTTTGCTATGGCTATTGCAAGTGCTGCGGCTTTGGAGTCTTCAGGGACCTTCCGCAGAGTGGCGTTTCAGTTGCCAAGCTTAAGTTCACATTCCTTTTTATTGGAAAAAAGTTTTTATACCTTTGGGGGGGCCGAAGACTTGGTAAAGCGGATGAGGCGCCCAAAACAGCCTAATAAAGAAATCGATTGCTTTTATTTCCGTTTCACTTTTGCTTTAAGTGGCAATGTTTGAACACTACAGTATACCAAGGATGGCACCACATAAGGCCTCTCGGGATTAGCTGTTTCGTTTAGGACTGTTAAATCATCTGCCCAAGGTCACAATGCTGCTGTTCCAAATCCAGCTGTGCCTTGTGGTCTTTATTTGGTTGGCAGTACTTTTTGCTCCAGATTGTAAAAATCAGATTACTGCTAATATACCCGGAGCTAGAAATAGTGTGATTGTAGGAAATTTGAAAACTAAAAATAGCCGCAATCAAAGATGGCTTTGGGTGACTAATACAGCTCGTTGAAGAGCCTGACCTTATTTCATTGTATATTCTGAAAGGTTTCTAGATGGTAATGCCTGTCTGTTGTGTAATTATAACCTGAAACTTGAGTTTCAGGAATCTGAAACAACACAACACAGAACAACTGGCGTACTGGCTTGTGACTTCTTTCAAAAGAAAAAAGCCGTGAAAGTTTCATGAGAACTGCTCTTTAGTCCCTTTTCAAATGTGGAAAGGACGCATGAGTGGAAGTGGCCTACTCGGAAGCTGCAGTTTCATGTTTCCCTTGAAGCATTTCTCCAAGTGCTAGAGGGACAAATTAGAGCAATACCCAGAGATCTTGTGCATTCAGATGTACAAAAGCCCATTTCTTCCTGACTGTCCAGTGTTCCAAATTTGATCTTGGGTTGCTTTGGGAACTAGAAACATACGACTTCTCATTTGGTCAAACTCAGGCAGTTCTTAGCTTTAAACTTGATGGTAGCCAAGAAAAAAAAATGAATATAACCGTATGGAATATTTCCCTTTCTGAGCAGGTGTGTGATCACCTTTTCTTTTGGGGGAAACCATAGTCGTTGTAGGACTGGCTTCTTCGTACTGACGGTTGCAGCTGAGTTTACTGTGTTCTGTGCAGAATGGCTGTTGATGGTGGGTGTGGGGACACTGGAGACTGGGAAGGTCGCTGGAACCATGTAAAGAAGTTCCCAGCGCGATCTGGACCCTTCACACACCCTGATTTCGAGCCCAGCACTGAAGTGAGAAACTTTTACTTTTAAATAACAACTAATGATCTCATGTTTTGAAAATGATACAATGCATCCGTTTAACTTGGGTTTGTAATAAAAAGTACTAATAACATTGTTGAAATACTAGATTGAATATTTGCAGATAGTTGAGTCACTTTCACCTTCCTTTTGTTGTTTTTCTTGATGTGTTTCAAGAGTTAACGTCACAACCTCACTTAAAACTTGTTATACTTAAGATTCCAATTTAAAATAGCTTGGAGACAAGACAATTCTGTTAATTCTGTTAGGCAGAATTAATTATGATGGGAATATAGATGAGCTCATTTGAATCTAGAAATTTAATTGAAATTGAGCTTCTTGAATACTTATTGCATGTTAAAATTATGAGAAGACTATGAAATAGGGGAATAGAATTTTTGACTGATAATTTTGGACTTAAATTTCCGTTATATCCAAGTTGTGTTACATTACAAGCATTGAAAATTATTCTTTGGCACATTTTTATGTCCTTTGTTTATAGAGATTGTTTGAAATAGGAATTCTGTGTTACTCCTAAAAATAGGTGCATATGCTGAGTTTCACTCACTGTTTCTTCTGAATAATTTTTCTCTTGGAGGAATTGACACTCTTAATTTGTGCCTTTCTTTGGATGATCTATACTATTTGTGCTTTTGAGGATATTTTGTGGGGGTCTTGGCAGGAATTGATAGAATACACTTCTGTTAAGTGATTATATTTGTGATAATAAGCATTTTTCTAAGAGTTTCGCAATTTTTTTTTCTTTTTGGGTTTTTTTTTTGACATTTTGGTTCACACCCGATGATACTCGGGGTTATTTCTGACTCTGCATTCAGGAATTACTCCTGGCAGTATGATCATATAGGATGTTGGTGATCGAACCCAGGTCAGCCATGTGCAAGGCAAATGCCCTACCTGCAGTACTATTGCTCTAGCCCTTGTTTGTTTTTATATTATTTTTTCTTGGGGCCATACCCGGCTGTGCTCAGAACTTACTTTTTGGTTCTGTCTTCAGTGATCACTCCTGACTGAATTCAGGGGACCCTATTGTGTACCACAGATCAAATTTGGGCCTGCTGTCTGCAATGCCGTGTGCCTTACCCTCTGTGCTATTGCTCTAGCCCCTCTCATGCCTTATAAGTTCCAGTGATTGGATTAAAAGTGAGCTAGTCTTTTTTTTTTTTTTTTTTTTTTAATTTGCTTTTTGGTCATACCTGGTGATGCTCAGGGGTTACTCCTGGTTCTGCATTCAGGAATTACTCCTGGCTGTGCTCGGGAACCTTATGGGATGCCGGGGATAGAACCCAGGTTGGCGTGCAAGGCAAATGCCTACCGCTGTGCTATTGCTTTGGCCCCTGTTGTTCTTGTATTTTATTTTATTTTTTTTTATTTTTTTTATTTTTTTGCTTTTTGCCTTACACCCAGCGATGCTCAGGGGTTACTCCTGGCTCTGCACTCAGGAATTACTCCTGGAGTTGCTCAGGGGATCATATGGGATGCCAGGGATCGAACTTGGGCCGGCATGGGCCGCCGCGCGCAAGGCAAACGCCCTACCCACTGGGCTATCACTCTGGCCCCTGTTCTTGTATTTTAATGTACTCTGTAGTGCTCGAGCCTCAGGTTTATTATCATCATTATTTTGGGCCACACCTTGCAGTACTCAGGACTCAGAGCTCAGGGATCACTCCTGACAGGTCTCTGATGCCAGGGACTGAACCAGGGCCAGCAGTTTGTGAGGCAAGCACCTTAACCCCTGTGCTCCCTTTGAACCACGTCTGTTTTTAAGATGTTTTGTGTTTTAGAATCAAATTGAGTTTGAGGTTTTTCAGTCTCTTTAAAACAAACCCAAAAAAAAGTTACCTAGGCATAGTTTTTCTTCCTAGAAATAGTGTCTATTTTATTTTACTTTTTACCTTGGGCCACACCACTAGGTGGTGCTCCTAGCTCTGCTCTCAGGGCTCACTCCTGGTGCTGCTCAAGGGACCATCTGGGTTGCAGGGACTGAACCTGGGTCTGCGATGTGCTGGGCAAGCATCCTACTCGCGCCGATCCCAGAATAGCTTGCTACTTTCATACAGTGAGTTCTATTTGTTTTGGGGCTATACCCTCGGTGCTCTGGGCTTACTTTGGCTCTGTGACCAGGGATCATTCTGGTGGGCTCAGGGGACCATTTGGGATGCTGGGGATGAAATCCAGGTTAGCTACATGCAAGACAAGTGCCTTGCCTGCTGTACTATTGCTCGACCCCTACAGTGAGGTCATTTTAATAACATTGAAAGATTGGTTATAGAACAACTAATTCTACCTTGTTTTTAAGCTTAATTTAGTAAGTATATCTATAATTTCATCCCAAATTGTATTTATCACGGAAAAACCAGAAACAATTTGTATATGACGAGATGCTTTATTAGTTACTATCAGCTTTAACATACCTTTTCATTCTTTACAGTCGCTTCAGTTTTTGTTAGATACATGTAAAGTTCTAGTCATTGGAGCAGGTGGATTAGGATGTGAGCTCCTGAAAAATCTGGTAATGTACATATTCATATATATTCATATATATATAATGTGCATTTAATTCTTTATGATAAACCTTTTTCCCTTTATCCTTATTAGAAAGTTTCTTTATAATATTAATCCTTTTCTCTTTAATCTCTGTTAGTAAGTTTATATTTTAATTATTTTTCTTCTTTTTGGGTCACACCTGGCAATGCTCGGGGTTACTCCTGACTTTGCTCTCAGGAATTACTCCTAGCAGTGCTTGGGGGACCATATGGGAAGCCAGCATAGAACCCTGGTTGGCTGCGTGCTAGATAAACGCCCTGCTGCTGTACTATCACTCTGGCCCCTATATCTTAATATTTCTTTCTTTTTTTTTCCCTCTCCCCAATATCTTAATATTTCAAAGAATTATTTTGTTTCTCAAACTAGTTCATATAAGTGGGCACTGTTCCATTTTTATATAAAGGGAGACTGCTTCTCCCGTTATATAAAATTTAGAGATGCATGACCTGACCAAGGTTTTCTGGATTATAGTGATGTTCCCAGAATTGTGCTGAATTTCCTTGTTAATCGGTCCCTTTTCCTTGAACCATTAGATCAGGCAATAATTAGACAGTACATTTTCCTTCCCTTTTTTAATTGAATTGCCATAGGATACACAGTTATGAAGTTGTTAATGATTAGGTTTCAGTCATAATCAATGTTCCAACACTGAATCCTTCATCAGTGTATATTTCCCACCACCAGTGTCCCCAGTTTCCCTCTCACCACCCTCCCAGTTTATGACAGATACCTTTCTTTTCTCTTTTTCTCTTAGACTATAATTTCTGATGATCATATATTAGACAAATATTGGAGAAAATTAAATTCATTCCTTTTTTTTTTTTCTTTTTGGGTCACACCTAGAAATGCTCAGGGGTTTCTCCTGGTTCTGCACTCAGGAATCACTCCTGGCGGTGCTCAGGGGACCATATGGGATGCTGGGGATCGAACCCAGGCTGTCATGGGCCAGCTGCATGCAAGGCAAACACCCTACCCGCTGGGCTATCGCTCCGGCCCTCATTCCCATTTTTGAGGCAGTTTTTTTTTTTCTTTTTTGGGTCACACCTGGCAATGCTCAGGGGTTATTCCTGGCTCTGCACGCAAGAATTACTCCTGGCAGTGCTCAGCGGACCATATGGGCTGCTGGGGATCGAACCCGGTCAGCTGTGTGCAAGGAAAACGCCCTACCCACTGGACTGTCGCTCCGGCCCCAGATTGTTTTTAATGAACATAATTTTAATAGATATTAATGAAGCTATTTTGATACCCTTGGAAATTTATAGTTTGTTTTAATAATTGGGTTTAATAAGTATTAGTGTATTAAATGAAGGATGGAGAAGGAATTAGAACTGTTATGTGACAGAATTTTCATTGGTGTATAGAAAAGTGGGATAACATTTTTCTTTTTTGGAATATGAAACTGATGTCAGGCCCAGATGAAAGACCTAGAGTTGCTCTGTGACTCTTTACATTCTTTACTGTTTCAGTAACCACATTTATTTTGCAAGAGAATACTAATGTTACTCTGAGTGAAACTGCAGTATCATGAATATTGTTATAGGATTTGGTGCTATGCTAGGTCTTTGGGAATTGTAGATCTTCGTGCTTTCTTTAATAAATTTGAAGATAGTTACTAGTATATAAGATGTGCTACCAAAGTGTACTAATCGGGTATGAATATTATGCAGTGTAAGAATCAAAGGCAAGGATTTATGGAGGTTGGGCATCCTCTTATTTCATCCTCTTCATCCGCCTCCCTTATATTTGATGCACCATTTCAGATATAGACAGGTCTTTGGGTTTGTGGCACTTACATTTTATTTTTAATTTTTTTGGTTTTGGGGCCACACCTGGAGTGCTCAGGTTTTAGACCTATCTCTGCAGTCAGGGATCACTCCTGGCAGGTTTGGGGGACCTTATGGGATGCTGAAGATAGAACTGATCTTAGCAAAAACCTTACCTGCTATTCCATAGCTCTGGCCCCAGGAATGAGTAAATGAACTGCATTTGCTATTGAAATGGGTGTGGGCCATGAGTTGGAGAGGGTAATCAGGAAGACATAGAAATAAGTTTTGCCCCAAGCAAAGGAAAGTTAACATTGAGTTTGTTGAAGGAGACTGGAAAACACAGATTGGTTGTGTCGGTGAGCAGGGACGATTGAGTCTGCTTTTTGGAAACTGAGATCCATGTTCTTGATGCTTATGAGGATACTCCAGATAATAATGGGAGGAATACACCTGAATGGCGATCTAGAAACCAATTTTTTAAAAAAGGTTGAAATTCTCACACATTTCTGGCTCAGTGGTAGAGTGCCTGCTTTGCATTTATGAGCCCTGGGTTTGGTTCCTGACACCAACAAAAAGGTATTCTCATGCTGTGACCAAGTATAGAATGCATTTTTACTGATTGGCCCACCCTGCCAAATACTTCAGAAGAGTAAGTTATGATAGACTGAAAATTGGTTATTGGAGGTAGCAACATGTTGTCACTGATTGCATTGACAGGGATGCTTTTGAGGAGTATTGGAAACAAAATCTTATTTAGAATTAATAGAAGAGGAATTTTAGAAAAGTTTTTGAGAAAACAACTGTGGATTACTTTTAGGATTTTTTTGTAAAGAGGGGCAGAAAAATGAGAAATCATTGACTCATGATTTAATTTGATTGGTAAACTGACCAAGAGCAGAAAAGGAATAATTATTGAAACCTAATTTATTTCTAGTCTTTTGTTTCTGCTGGTAAATTTGAGTAATGCTTTTACTGTTAGAATAAATGGTACCGGCCACTGTTGTGCAGCAGACCTTTTGCCTTTCCTTACATTTTTCAATTTATTTAGAGTAGGTAACTCAGTAATAGCTATTTCTTTCTTTCTTTTTTTTCTTTTTGGGTCACACCCGCAATGCTCAGGAATTACTCCTGGCGGTGCTTGGGGACCTATATGGGATGCCGGGCATCGAACCTGGGTCAGCCACATGCAAGGCAAATACCCTACCCACTGAACTATTGTTCCAGCCCTATGACCTGCTTAGTGTTAAGAAAAATGAGGTTGCTTACAGGAATTGCTTTTATCTATAATCTGAAAAAAGTATAGCAAGAATAATTAAAGAGATTAGTAAAATTAAAGTAGCAGCAACAAAGTAAACTATAAGTGAGTTTGTGGAATTTATATTAAACAGCTATAAAATTTGAATAATCCTCTTTGGTTACAGATGATTTGAGAGCAAGTGAGTAGTTGTACATTTTTGACCTTTGTAAGAATCCTGTATTTTATATACAGAATAACTGTACATACAATATACAGGGTAAGAGGCTAACTAGTAACTATGACTATTAAGCTATTTATTTATTTGGATTTTGGTCTTAAGTCCGGGCTCCACAGCTCCTCAGAGCTCCATCCAAGAGAAAAGCCAATCTCTCCCAGTTGAGGTTCATCAGTAAATGCACAAAATGAGAGCCTACTACTGAGAGTATACCACCTACACGGCACAGCCTGGCAAGCTACCCATGTTGCATTTGATATGCCAAAAACCAGTAACAATTATAGACCTCATTCCCATGACCTGAAGGAATGGTTTGAGGCTTTTCATGTTCTTGGAGCAAGCAGATGACCTTGGGCTACACTTTATGCAACAGGACATATGAAGATGTTACTGGTGCTTGCTCGAGCAAATTGATGAACAACAGAAAGACAAGTGATACAAGTGGTTTTTGGTCCTTATCTGGCAATGTCCAAGGGTTACTCCTGGTTCTGCACTCAGGAATTACTCCTGGTGGTCCTTTGGGATGCTAGGGATTAAACCTAGGTCGACCTTGTGCAAGGCAAATGTCCTGCCCGCTGTACTATCTCTGTAGCCTTGAAAATGCAGAATTTGTCATTGAAAACTTGTAGATTTAAGACTTGAAAAAGTTTTAAATGTTAAATGTGAGAAAGCATCTGTTTAATTTTGTATTTTGTCTCTCCCACAGGCATTATCTGGATTTAGACAGATTCATGTTATAGACATGGACACTATTGATGTTTCCAATTTGAATAGGCAGTTTTTGTTTAGGTAAGTTTTGGTGTCTGATTTTTAAAAACCCAGATAATCACTTGATTTTAATTATGTACATTGCTGGTTTGTTTGTTTCTTTAAACTATGGCAGATACACTAGTCTTTTAAACTATCATTCCCATTTTAGGTCAAAGTTTGCAGTAAGCTTTTGGGCATTCTGGTGAAAAATGTCATTTTAGTTTCTCTTTAAAGAGTTTCAAAAAAAAAAAAAAAGAGTTTCCAGAGATTATGGCTTTCGTGCCCTGCAGACCTAGAACACAGTTCTTTCCTCCTAGCTGCTTTGTAAGATAAAAGTAGCGAGACCGTGCAGCCTTCGTGGAGTACAGTAATGGGACCTGTGAGAGAAGTGAAGGGTGCGCGGACCTTGAGGTTGTGACCGAGGGGAAAGGAAGCAGAGGGTTAAGGATGGAAAACCCAGGAACAACTGAAAAACAATTTTTTCTTTGGCTTTTTGGGTCACACCTGGCGACACTCTGGGGTTACTCCTGGCTCTTTGCTCAGGAATTACTCCTGGCGGTGCTCAGGGTACCATATGGGATGCCGGGATCAAACCTGGGTCTGCCGCGCAAGGCAAACGCCCTACCCGCTGGGCTATCACTCCTGCCCCTGAAAAAAATTTTTTAAGTAGGCTGTAGATAATAGGAAGGAAGTTTTAGTAGTGAAATGGGATTTTAGGGACGTGCATGACTACTCCTAGCTTAGTTCCTGGTATTGTTTCTTCTGGTAGTGCTGGAGGACAGAGAACAGATGCGGACCTCCTGCATGCAGCACCTACGTGCCATCCCTATTTAACGCTCTACCTTGCTCACTGAGACAGACATGGGACAGAGCTGCTACTTGCTCTCCCTGTGCCCAGCCGCTCACAAGGAGCCCAGGAGAGATGGCGGGTTCTAGCCCTGGCCCGCCAGCCCAGCAGAGCCTTGCAACAAGCCAGACGACCCCCCCCACTCCATGAGGGCTTCCATTTTCCACATCCGGATTTCTCTCCGTCAGAATTCCACCCAGCAGACCAGCCTATCACAGTCCGGCTCATTGAAATCTACCCTGCTGCAGTCTTTTTTAATCCGGCTCAGGTATGCTGATCCAGAGACAGACATGGGGCAGAGCTGCTACTTACTCTCCCTGTGCCCAGCCGCTCACAAGGAGCCCAGGAGAGATGGCGGGTTCTAGCCCTGGCCCGCCAGCCCAGCAGAGCCTTGCAACCAGCCAGACGAACCCCCACTCCATGAGGGCCTCCATTTTCCACATCCGGATTTCTCTCTTGTCAGAATTCCACCCAGCAGACCAGCCTATCACAGTCTGGCTCGCGCAGCCGCCTTGCGGCCACGCGGTTCATCATTAAATGCTGGACTTAGAGATGACTGCAAGAGTATGCTACCTGCACTGCAGAGCCTGGCAAGCTACCCGTGTTGTATTTGATATGCCAAATACCAGTAACAATTATAGACCTCATTCCAGAATGGATTGTGGCTTTTTATGTTCCTGGAGCAATCAGATGCCCTTGGCTCTACTAGCATGAGACAGGACATACGGAGATGTTACTGGGGCCTGCTCGAGCAAATCGATGAACAACGGGAAGACAGTGATACAGTGATACCTTGCTCACTAGTGAATTTCAGTAAAACATCCTTTAGGGGTTTTAGTGCATGTTAGGCAAAGAATTACAGATAACGACTTAGTCATTTTAACATTAGGGTCCTCATTTCTGGATATAAGGATAATGTCTGATTAGCAGAAAGATAAAAATTAGATTCAGGGTAGAGGTCAAAATTTCTATCTTTGTGGAAGATCTTAAAGAAAGTGAAGAATGTGGGGCCGGAGCGTTAGCCCAGCGGGTAGGGCGTTTGCCTTGCACGCAGCCCGCCCATGCCGGCCTGGGTTCGATCCCTGGCATCTCATATGGTCCCCCGAGCACCGCCAGGAGTAATTCCTGAGTGCAGAGCCAGGAGAAACCCCTGAGCATTGCTGGGTGTGACCCAAAAAGCAAAAAAAAAGAAAAAAAAGAAAGTGAAGAATGAGTTAAATTAAGTCAGGTTAAGGAGGTTGTAATTGCACTGTGAAGCTGATTATCTTTGAATCTTTTTTTTTTTTTTTTTTTAGGTAGGGGGTACTATACCTTCCTGTGCTCAGGGCATACTCTTGGCTCTGTGCTTAAGGATCATTCCTAGTGGGCCTGGGGAAGTCATACAGGAAGCCAGGGATCAAACTCAGGTTGTGCAAGGGAAGTGCCCCATCCTTTGTACTATTGTTCCCGCCCCTGTTTTCGTTCAGTCCTTGGAAATTTCCTTCTTAGAAATATGCAGGCTTTTTCTGATCTGACAGTTTCAGAGCATAGTTGGTCTAAAAAGTTAATGTTACTTTATTGATTGATTATTATAATAGGCCATAAATTTTTAACTGTGATTTAAAAAAAAGAATTGATCATAATACTTGCTAACACTGTGTGCAGGGCGCATAAGTATTTTGTGAGCCCTTTGTTTTTATCTCAGAACTAGGTAAAGTGCTTAATTTCAAGGTAAAGTGATTTGGCCAGTTTGTTGTGCAAGCATAATGTATGAAAAAATCTACTACCCCTTTGAATGTTGTAGGTTTTAAGATGAACAATCTTAGCCCCTAATTCTTAACTGCTGCTATTCCAGGATTAACACCTGTAGCATCTCCCTGGTCAAAACGACCAAAAGTATTTCCTTTAACATTCCATTTTAAAATAAAAGTCTCTAGAAATCATCCAGGAGTTTGAGGTCTACTGTGAAAGCACATATAATTCCTAACTGAAAAGATTTTTTGAGGGAGCTTGGACAGTTAGTACAGGGATTAAGGTGCTGACTTTACATGTAGCTGACCCCAATATTATCCCTTACACTACATATGGTCCGGTGAGCGCTGTCGGGAGTGACTCCAGAGACTTCGGGATTGGCAAACAAACAAACAAGGCATTTTGAGACTACTGTATCTGCTCTGCAGTCTAAAGAACCTGGGGTTCTTGTAGTTGAATGTGATACTGTAAGTCACATTTCGTGGCTTATACTAGGTCCTTTTCTGTAAAAGAATGAAAATGAGATTCTTTTTTTTTTTTTTTTTTTTTTTCGCTTTTTTGGGTCACACCCGGCGATGCTCAGGGGTTACTCCTGGCTCTGCACTCAGGAATTACTCCTGGCTGTGCTCGGAGGACCATATGGGACGCTGGGGATCGAACCCGGTTGGCACAGGCCGGCCGTGCAAGGCAAACGCCCTATCCGCTGGTCTATCGCTCCGGCCCGAAAATGATATTCTTAACTAAAATTTATAATTAAAAATTTTTTTGTTTAGAGAAGAAAATTAACCTTTTAAATTATTTTTATTTCCTTGGGGCTTTTGCACCATATCCAGCCATCCTCAGGCTGCTTCTTGCTCTGTCCCCAGGTGTCACCCCTTCCCTGAGGCCTTAGGTATGATTCGCAGTTTGGGGCTGGCCTCTCAGCAGTTCATGGGCCCTCCTGGGTCCACATCCACGTGCTCCCGCCACCATTGCATGCCTGCTATCAAACCAGGGTTAGCTACATGTAAGACAAATGCCTCATTACTCCTTGTAATCTCTCTGGTCGAAAAAAATACTTTTCTTTAAAATTTCACTTTTAGGACCGATAGTCCAGCACATAGGGCATTTGCCTTGCAAGCGGCTGATCCAGGTTCCATCCTTGGCATCCCAGATGGTCCCCCATGCTCCGCCAGGATTAATTCCCTGAGTGCAGAGTCAGGAGTAACCCCTGAACATTGCCAGGTGTGACCCAACAAGCAAACAATAAATAAATAAAATGAAATTTCTTTTTTTAATAAAATATAATTTTTGACAAACATGATTCTTTTTCAACTCTCACTGAATCTTTTCCATGTGGGGCCAGATAGGTAGTGTAGGGATTTAGGTGCTCGCCTTACATACAATGCCCCTAGTTGGATTCCTGCTCTGGCTATGCTCCCGTGAGCACTGTTGTGATCATTCCTGAGCACAGCACCTGAAATAGACCCTGAGCCCCATAGAGTATGATCCAAACCTTGACCTTCCCCTCCAAAAATAAAGTGTTTACTGTGTGCTTAAATATGACGCAATAACAAGAGATAAGAAGTGTTTGTATGTTGTAGTACACTGTTGCCCAGAGCCTCTGCATCTTGCCTGGAGTTACCTCCTGCTGGCCACTTTGTAGATAAGGGATGGAAAACAGTTTGATATGTGGTAGTATATCTTACCATGTAGTCTGTGTTAGCTGGTATAAGTGTTTTCTCTCATGCTACCACAATCATTGTGGGACTAGATAGATCTTACCGGTATATTTACTTAGCCACATTGGATTGCTAAGTAATTAGACCAGGGAGAAATGCTGTTTGCCTCTAAGCAAGCATGCGTGGCTCTCTAATAAGTCTAAAGGCTAATATACAAAACAACTATGCAGTAAAGATGAGAATCTTGTGAAGGCTTGGAGAAATATATACCTGGCTGTAGAATAGCCATTGGTACAGATGCATGCCTTCGTATTCGGAGATAACAGTTCATCTCAGATGCCCCTTCCCCCATCTATCAAGGACCTGCAGCTTTGACTGGGCAACATTAACATTTCAGTGGAACTAGGTGAGATCCTGGGAGAAGTTACCTGAGGGGAATTGACCCTTACTGCATTCCATTGATGTGGGCAGTCTGGGCTGGAAACTTAAAAAAAGCTGCAGCCCTTTTTTGCCTTCTCCCTCTGCTATCCTCCTTTCTCTTCTCTAACCCTGTTCCCTGTTGGGCCTTAACTCGTGGTGGCGGCCATCTTGACCTAGGGTGCTAAACCTGCACATGGCTGGGGCCCAGCTAGGAACTTAAATTCTGGGCTTTTCCTATTAGTAAATTGTATACCAGAGCAAGTGTGAGTAAAGCCTTTTGAAGCTTTGCTGGATTCTCGCATCTTTCTCCTGCCGTTGATCCTCTGGGGCCAAAGGGGATCCCCTATACCCTGCTCCCGGATGCTGTCGGGGCACCCAGCGTACCCCGACATCTGTGTGTAGTAGATGTGACGGATGAATACAGTAAAATCGCTATCTTGTGCCGAGTTAGTACAGCAAATGGCTAACCTGGACTTGATCATGGCACCACATACGGTCACCCAAGCATCCTGACCACAGAGCCAGGAGTAAGCCAGGTGTGGCCAATGACAACAACAAGTGTGGAGAAAAAGTAGTGATGAAGCACTTATTGTGTATATACACATAGGACGGAGGGATTTCTGTGAGGAGAATGAGGAAAATTGAGAAAAATAGCATTTGCTCTGAGATTACTACAAGAGGAATTTTTGTTCTTTTCTATAATTATAATAATTGTCTGGGAAAACTCTTTGAGGCCTTATATTTTTAAATTACTTTTTAGAAAATATTTGTGCTTTAATCACTCTTGGCAGGGCTCTGGGGACTAATTGTGGTGCCAGGGATCAAATCTGGGTCAGCTATGTGCTGTACCATTCCCCCAGCCCAGATGATGCCTTATTCTAGCATGGAAAAGTACCCTGGAGCTGAAACTAGCTCTGGTGGAGGCTGTGAGTTTGCTTCCAGGCTCTGTGCTCCAAGCTCTGATGGAAGTGTGTCAAAAACAAGTTTTATTTACTATTTAACATGCAAGCAGCAAGGGGGTAAATGAAGGTCCTTCTATCCCTAGAACGAGTCTTACTTTGTGTGTTTCAGTCATGACCTGAATACAAACACTTTGAAGTTTGGGGATTCAACATAGATAACTGGAAAGCTCTGGGTCAGGGGTATTATTTTGTATTCAGAAATGGTGCAGGGGGCCAGAGCGATAGTACAGGCATAGAGCATTTGCCTTGCACGCAGCCAACCCGGGTTCGATCCCGGCATCCCATATGGTCCCCCAAGCACCGCCAGGAGTAATTCATGAGCAAAGAGCCAGGAGTAACCCCAGAGCATTGCCAGGTGTGACCCAAAAAGAAAAAAAAGAACGGTGCAGTGAGAAGTGTCTGGGAAACATACTGTGATCATGCTTTTATCCGGAAAAAAAGGCACCATGTCTACATACTTTTTTTTTTTTTTTTTTTGCTTTTTGGGCCACACCCAGCAATGCTCAGGGGTTTCTCCTGGCTCTGCACTCAGGAGTCACTCCTGGCGATGCTCGGGGACCATATGGGATGCCGAGGATCGAACCCGGCCAGCATGGGCCGGCGCGCAAGGCAAACGCCGCTACCCGCTGGGCTATCGCTCCGGTCCCTCTACATACTTCTTAATGCTTGTAGCTGCTTGACTGAAATATCAGGATTGACATTAACTATTGAGTGACTATATTTATTAAAATACTTAGTTAAAATAGCTTTATAAATATTGTTAGAAAATAGATTTTGTATCGTCATCTGAATATATATCATGAATGATAATTTAAAATATTTTTTCTATAGGCCTAAAGATGTTGGAAGACCTAAAGCTGAAGTTGCTGCAGAATTTTTAAATGACAGAATTCCTAATTGCAATGTAGTTCCGTATCCTTTTGACAGAAAATTCACTTTAAAGCTTTTATTTTCATTATAGAAAAGTTATTTAACATAGAAAGAGGCAGTAAAAAGAAAAAGTGGTTACAGTAAGCTTATGAGAAGTATCTGCTAATATCATTTTGCTCCCAGTTTTTAGGGTTTTAAACAGTTCTTGGCCTAATTTTTAAATTTTGCTTTTTGTAGCCAGTGCCATTATTTTTTGCATTTATTGTCATTAATTTCATAAATAATATCTTCTATTAGATAATAACTTCTTTGTCCAGTATCTAATAAATCTTGACACAGTGGTAGGAAGATAAAACATAGTAGATGTTATAAATTTTTTGTTGCGAATTTGGCCACACCCATCTGTGCTCAGGGCTTACTCTTGGCTCTGTGCTCTGTTTCACTCCTGGTGGAACGGGGGTAACATTGGCGTTTCAGGGGGGACATTTGTCATGCTGGGTAGGCTGTGTGCAAAGCAGATGCCTTAGCCATTGTACTATGTTTCCTAGAGTTAAGTTTATTTAGTTTTGGCTTGGGGCCATACCTGGCAGTGCTCAGGGGTTACTCCTGACTGCATTCAGGAGTTACTTTTGATGGTGGTTAGAGAAGCATGGAATGTCGGAGATTGAACCCGGGTCAGTTGTGTGCAAGGCAAATGCCCTACTCACTATACTATTGCTCAGACCCGAGTAAATTTATTTTGTTTCAAATAAATTTATTTTTAAGACTTATTTTGAAAATGGCATATTCATAATGTTATTTCTATACCTTTGGATCTGGGAAACTTTCAGGGTTTTTTGGTTTGTTTTGGTTTTGGGCCACACCAGATTACTTTGGATCTGCACTCAGGAACTACTCCTGGAAGTGCTCACAGGACCAGATGAGATGCTGGGGATTGAACTTGGGTTGGCCATGTGCAAGGCAAGCACCCAACCCACTGTACTATCTCTCTGGCCCAGAACTTTCAGGTTTTTAATAGTTTAGGAGTTTTGGTTGCTATGTAGAAAACTTCCACATAATACAGAATGTCCAATAAACATACAGTAGAGAAAAATTATACTAGCAGTGAAATGTAAAATATATTCTTTACAATCACTGAAAAAATACTTCAATATAAAAGTAAGAATGGGACTTTATGCTAAAGTATGTAAATGTTATTAAAATAAACTGGAGGTGATGTAAATAAGTGGTGTGATATTCATGAATCGAACAATTCAGCATAAAACTGTCTCTTCCAAATTATAATTCTTGTTTAAGATTCCACTACATTTTTGATAGTATGGATGATATTTTTACACTGAAAGGTGCATGAATACCTAAAATTACTGAGAGAAGAAACTGTGTCAGTAAGCGCTAGTTTCAGTAGCCACTATCTTGGGAGCTGGAGCTATAGTCCATTGGGTAGGACGTTTGCTTAGCATGTGGGCTGATCTGGGTTCAATCCTTGGCATCCCATATGCTCCCTCTACCACCACCAGGAGTAATTCCTGAGAGCAGAACCAGGAGTAACCCCTGAGATTACTCCTGAGATTCCCATTTTTTTGCCACCCCCACAAAAAAAAAAAACTATCCTTGATTCACACAAAAATAAATAAAAGGATTTGAAGGCTGTACACATATTTTATATCCTCCTTTCATCTATATGGCTTTCTAAAAAATACGGGCCATGGAGAAGGGCCACATGTGTGAGCCCCAGGTGTGGGCTCAGGCGCTACATGGTCCCATGAGTATCAGCAAGACCCTGACCACTGCTGCATGTGGCCCTGAGAACGCCCTAAATTGGGGCTGTAATGCTTTTCTCCCTCCACCAAACAAGCTTACTCTTGACTTAATGCTGGTGGGCCAGGATGTGAGGGCACATACATTCTGCTTCCCTACAGTTTGTGATTAAAAAAAAGAAAGCAAAATAGTTGATATGTTAGACATGATTATAGTTTATAGGTTATAGGAATGAGAGAAACTAAATGGATAAGGGAGGAGTGTAGAAGCTTATCAGAAAATTGAATTATGGGGTTTTTTGGGGAGTTAGTATTTTTGTCAGGGACCTTGAAATCCACTGCTTTAAGCAATTGTGACATTTCTAAAATACAAATGTACAATTTGTTATTACGCCCTTCCTCACTTTATAATTCTAAAGTTTGAAACTTAAGTTTCTTTACCTTCTATTCAGACATTTCAACAAGATTCAGGATTTTAATGATATTTTCTATCGACGTAAGTTGTTCACTTGAAATTAACAATTCACAGTAAATACTGGATGTTTGTAGTAGCCAGATATTTGCAGAGGGCTAACCATCTGAAAGCTCTTTACTCGCTTTTTTTTTTCTTTTTCTGACTTGCCCAGGCTTGCCATTAATTATGACTAACATAAAGACATATTTTAAAAAATAAATGCACTGAATTCATTTACTTTCCTTCTCTTGAATGTTTACTTTTCAATAAGGGAATTCATTGAGTGCCTTTTTTTTTTCAAATTGGTTACTGTGATAAGCAAGTTTCAAAGTTAAGTTGTAAAGTTCAGGCATGTGGTATTCCAGCACCAGTGTTTTCACCAGTATCCATATTCCTCCACCCTGTCCCAGCCCCCAGGCCTGCCTCTAGGGCAGGCACTTACTGTCCCGTGTTTGTTCCCTGGCATACCCCCTCACTGCATGGGCGAGCTTCCTGCTGAAGACCAGTTCTCACACTTTGTTCTATCGCCTACGGGCATTTGTTATTCCCCCACCTTTTCTTTAATGCCACATGAGAAAGATCAGAAATGTGGAATGCTTTTATTTTTTTAATTCCTGACACCATTAACTGCATTTTTCTGTGCTGATATGTACTAGGACTCAAGGATTAGGAAATGTGTATGTGGATTTTACATGTGACTTTTTTAAAGAAATAATTATTTTGTGCATAACTTAAATAAGCTTAATCTTTTTTTTTTTTAAATAGAATTTCATATAATTGTATGTGGCTTGGACTCTATCATAGCCAGGAGATGGATAAATGGCATGCTGGTAAGATGTGAACTTGACATTATTTTCGCAAGCTCTTACTTATTGTTATCTTCCTTTGTTTGGTTTTTGGTTTGGGGCCACATGCAGTGGTGCTCAGGGCTTAATCCTCACTCTGGACACTGAGCATTCAGTACACTGAGAATCATTCCTGGAAGGCTCTGGATATCAAATGGGGTGCCAGGGATCAAACCTGGGTCAGTGGGTGCAGAGAGGCACCCTATGTGCTCTACTGTTTCTCTGGCCCCTCCTATTGGTGCTTTAAAAAAAAAAGTTAGAATTGCTTATATGTTTGAAAATTTTATACTTTGAATTTCTTGTACTTACATTTTCAGTCGAGTAAATAATACTACTATTTATTGTCAATCTTTAAGTGAGGCCATAAATTGCTAACATAATGAGATGTATTGGTACACAGCAATGCTATTGACTTGTTAAGTTACTTGATAATATCTCTTTTAAAGAAATTCTTATTTCCCTCTACTGTTAAACACTTCAAATAATTTTTCTAGATATCACTTCTCAACTATGAGGATGGTGTATTAGATGCAAGCTCCATTGTCCCTTTGATAGATGGCGGCACAGAAGGCTTTGAAAGGGAATGCCCGAGTGATTCTGCCCGGGATGACTGCCTGTATCGAGTGCACTCTGGAACTGTATCCGCCACAGGTAAGCGACCTGGAGGTTGTCTTCCAGTATCTTGGGCGGAATTGGGATGAAATTACTAGGTCTAGTCAAATGTTTAGGGCCTGGGTGCCTGGGATGTGGCTCAAGTGGTACAGTGCATCCATGCCTTCCAAGCGTGGAAAGACCTAGGTTCAATTCCTGGTATGAAAAAAATTGTTTTAATTAAGGACAGTCATATTGTATTAATATAATATTGTACAGTGTTTAGGGACTGTTGCTTGGTCTGCTGAGGTGGTGATGCCTGATGGACCGTATGTGGTGTCAGGGTTTGAAACCAAGGTTGGCTGCATGCAAGGCAAGCACCTTACCTATTTCTCTGGCTCCAGGGATAATTGTATTTTAAAAATCATAGTAGATGATAGTGAAATAAGTTCTACTCATTTTGGAGAAAGATAGGGGCTAAATATAACTTTGATCTTACATATTTTATTTTTTATTTTTTACTTTTAATTTTTTTTTTGCTTTTTGGGTCACAACTGGTAATGCTCAGGGGGTTACTCCTGGCTCTGCACTCAGGAATTACTCCTGGTGGTGCTTGGAGGACCATATGGGATGCCGGGATCCAACCCGGGCGGGCATGGGCCGCCGTGCAAGGCAAACGCCCTACCCGCTGGGCTATCGCTCCGGCCCCTGATCTTACATATTTTATACTTTTATTTTAATTGGGAAAGTATGAATTAAGGGGCTCAGTTTCAAAACTAGGTAGTGAGAGGTAGCTATATATTGTTTGGTTTCTGTCTGTTTCAAGATAATAAAGATACTAGGACTGAATGATCTTTTCAAACATGGGACTCTATATGTGTATTTTAAAAGGACAATCAAAATTTTTATAAATATAGATTTGAGTATATGTTGGAGGACAGGTTTACCTATTCTGGGAGTTTTGTTATTTTGCCCACTCTCAGCTTAATCTGTTTAAGCCAAGGTTCATTCTAATGAGACCTCTCTTCTATGTAAACACTACTAGAGGGTGTGGCAGTTACAGAAGTCACCTTGACTCTGAATAACTTCTGACTTATTATACATCTACTAAGACTTCTATGTTTTCTAAATTGGGCAAGCTCCTCTTTATACCAACTGCACCCAGCGTGGGACAGTTAGAAGTTACCAGGAGACTACCATCCTGGCTACGTTGGGACTATAGGAAGACTATAGGAAGGATCATACTAGTTTGCTCTAAGCAGGCAAGTGTGACCCTTTCAGTACATGAGAACAAGATACTTAGAATTACCCTGGTGCAGATAATAATAAGAAGGACCTTGTGGGTACCATCTAGATTACATGAAGCTCATGAAATTAAGATGTATTACTTTATATCAGCCCTCTCTCTCTTCCAGTGTTTTACATAAGAGATAATCTCGGATTAGTCCTTGGCATAACCTTTGTTTATACCTGCAATAGGGTGTGGCACTCACACTCTGTTTAGAATTCTTTGTTGACACGACCCTCCCTGGATTACTTTGGTGTGTATAAGGGGACTGCCTTGAGGCCCCTTTACTTTGGGCCTTTTAGCTTTCGGCTTTGGCTCCTATGGCTTTTGGCCTCGGCCTTTTGCTTTTGGCTTTTGGCTTTTTGCTCTTTGGCCTTTTGCTCCTTCTTCTGGGTAGGACTCATCTTGGGTGAGATCCTCTCTTTGTGGAGACTTAGGCTCTTTGTATGGTCTAAGTTCGACCAGAGCTAGAGTTTGTTCATTATATTGAGTGCTGTGGAAGAGCTTTGTACTATTAAAAGCCTTTGGGGGCCGAGCCAAGCCCAGCG
>JAJIBD010033400.1:0-13483 GCA_021461705.1 Cryptotis parvus | reverse complement strand
TTTTAAAAACCCAGATAATCACTTGATTTTAATTATGTACATTGCTGGTTTGTTTGTTTCTTTAAACTATGGCAGATACACTAGTCTTTTAAACTATGATTCCATTTAGTTCAAAGTTTGCAGCCGTAAGCTTTTGGAGCATTCTGGTGAAAAAATGTCATTTTTAGTTTCTCTTTAAAGAAGTTTCAAAAAAAAAAAAAAAAAGAGTTTCCAGAGATTATGGCTTTATGCCCGCAGAGCCTAGAACACAGGTTCTTTCCTCCTGCTGCTTTGTAAGATAAAAGTAGCGGACCGTGCAGCTTAACCGTGAGTACAGTAATGGGACCTGTGAGAGAAGTGAAAAGGGTGCGTCGGGCTTGAGGTTGTGACCTTAGGGGAAAGGAAGCGAGGGTTAAGGATGGAAAACCCAGGAACAACTGAAAAACAATTTTTTCTTTGGCTTTTTGGGTCACACCTGGCGACACTCTGGGGGTTACTCCTGGCTCTTTGCTCAGGAATTACTCCTGAGCGGTGCTCAGGGTACCATAAGGGATGCGGGGGATCAAACCTGGGTCTGGCGTACAAGAACGCCCTACCCGCTGGGCTATCACTCCTGCCCCTGAAAAAAATTTTTTAAGTAGGCTGTAGATAATAGGAAGGAAGTTTTGTAGTGAAATGGGATTTTAGGGACGTGCATGACTACTCTTAGCTTAGTTCCTGGTATTGTTTCTTCTGGTAGTGCTGGAGGACAGAGAACAGATGCGGACCTCCTGCATGCAGCACCTACGTGCCATCCCTATTTAACGCTCTACCTCGCTCACTGAGACAGACATGGGACAGAGCTGCTACTTGTCTCTCCCTGTGCCCAGCCGCTCACAAAGGAACTTAGGAGAGATGGCTGGTTCTAGCCCTGGCCCGTCAGCCAGCAGAGCCTTTGCAACAGCCCAGGCGACCCACTCCATGAGGGCTTCCATTTTCCACATCCGATTTCTCTCTCGTCAGAATTCCACCCAGCAGACCAGCCTATCACAGTCGGCTCATTGAAATCTACCCTGCTGCAGTCTTTTTTTAATCGGCTCAGGTATGCTGATCCAGAGACAGACATGGGGCAGAGCTGCTACTCCACTCCCTCCCTGTGCCCAGCCGCTCACAAGGAGCCCAGGAGAGATGGCGGGTTCCTAGCCCTGGCCGCCAGCCCAGCAGAGCCTTGCAACCAGCCAGACGAACCCCACTCCATGAGGGCCTCCATTTTCCACATCGGATTCTCTCTTGGGTCAGAATTCCACCCAGCAGACCAGCCTATCACAGTCTGGCTCACGCGGCAGCCCTACGCCACGCGTTCATCATTAAATGCTGGACTTAGAGATGACTGCAGTAGTGCTACCTGCACTGCAGAGCCTCGGCAAGCTACCCGTGTTGTATTTGATATGCCAAATACCAGTAACAATTATAGACTCATTCCAGAATGGATTGTGGCTTTATGTTCCTGGAGCAATCAGATGCCCTTGGGCTCTACTAGCATGAGACAGGACATACGGAGATGTTACTGGGGCCTGCTCTTCGAGCAAATCGATGAACAACGGGAAGACAGTGATACAGTGATACCTTGCTCATTAGTGAATTTCAGTAAAAACATCCTTTAGGGGGGTTTTGGTTGCATGTTAAACAAAGAATTACGATAACGACTTGAGTCATTTTAACATTAGGGTCCTCATTTCTGGATATAAGGATAATGTCTGATTAGCAGAAAGGTAAAATAGATTCAGGGTAGAGGTCAAAAATTCCTATCTTTGTAGAAGATCTTAAAGAAAGTGAAGGAAAAAATGGGGCCGGAGGCGTTAGCCCAGCGGGTAGGGCGTTTGCCCCTTGCACGCAGCCCGCCATGCCGGCCTGGGTTCGATCCTGGCATCTCATATGGTCCCGAGCACCGCCAGGAGTAATTCCTGAGTGCTAGAGCCAGGAGAAACCCCTGAGCATTGCTGGGTGTGACCCAAAAAGCAAAAAAAAAAAAAGAAAGTGAGAAGAAATGAGTTAAATTAAGTCAGGTTAAGGAGGTTGTAATTGCACTGTGAAGCTGATTATCTTTGAATCTTTTTGTTTTTTTTTTTTTAGGGAGGGTGCTATACCTTCCTGTGCTCAGGGCATACTCTTGGCTCTGTGCTTAGGGATCATTCTAGTGGGCCTGGGGGGAAGTCATACAGGAAGCCAGGGGGATCAAACTCAGGTTGTGCAAGGGAAGTGCCCCATCCTTGTACTTTTTTGTTCCCGCCCTGTTTTTCGTTCAGTCCTTGGAAATTTCCTTCTTAGAAATATGCAGGCTTTTTTTCTGATCTGACAGTTTCAGAGCATAGTTGGTCTAAAAGTTAATGTTACTTTATTGATTGATTATTATAATAGGCCGTAAATTTTTAACTGTGATTTAAAAAGAATTGATCATAATACTGCTAACACTGTGTACAGGGGCATAAGTATTTTGTGAGCCCTTTGTTTTTATCTCAGAACTAGGTAAAGTGCTTAATTTCAAGGTAAAGTGATTTGGCCAGTTTGTTGGGCAAGCATAATGTATGAAAAAATCTACTACCCCTTTGGAATGTTGTAGGTTTTAAGATGAACAATCTTAGCCCCTAATTCTTAACTGCTGCTATTCCAGGATTAACACCTGTAGCATCTCCTGGGTCAAAACGACCAAAGTATTTCCTTTAACATTCCATTTTAAAATAAAAGTCTCTAGAAATCATCCAGGAGTTTGAGGTCTACTGTGAAAGCACATATAATTCCTAACTTGAAAAGATTTTTGAGGGAGCTTGGACAGTTAGTACAGGGATTAAGGTGCTGACTTTACATGTAGCTGACCCCCAATATTATCCCTTACACTAACATATGGTCCGGTGGCGCTGTCGGGAGTGACTCCAGAGACTTGGGATTGGCAAACAAACAAACAAGGCATTTTGAGACTACTGTATCTGCTCTGCAGTCCTAAAGAACCTGGGGTTCTTGTAGTTGAATGTGATACTGTAAGTCACATTTCGTGGCTTATACTAGGTCCTTTTCTGTAAAAAGAATGAAAATGAGATTCTTTTTTTTTTTTTTTTTTTTTTTAGTTTTTGGGTCACACCGGCGATGCTCAGGGGTTACTCCCTGGCTCTGCACTCAGGGAATTACTCCTGGCTGTGCTCGGAGGACCATATGGGACGCTGGGGATCGGAACCCGGGTTGGCTGGGCGGCCGCGTGCAAGGGGCAAACGCCCCTATCCAGCTGGTCTATCGCTCCGGCCCGAAAATGATATTCTTAACTAAAATTTATAATTAAAAATTTTTTGTTTAGAGAAGAAAATTAACCTTTTAAATTATTTTATTTCCTTGGGGCTTTTGCACCATATCCAGCCATCCAAGGCTGCTTCTTGCTCTGTCCCCAGGTGTCACCCTTCCCTGGGGCCTTAGGTATGATTCGCAGTTTGGGGCTGGCCTCTCAGCAGTTCATGGGCCCTCCTGGGTCCATCCACGTGCTCCCGCCACCATTGCATGCCTGCTATCAAACCAGGGTTAGCTACATGTAAGACAAATGCCTCATTACTCCTTGTAATCTCTCTGGTCGAAAAAAATACTTTTCTTTAAAATTTCACTTTTAGGACCGATAGTCCAGCACATAGGGCATTTGCCTTGCAAGCGGCTGATCCAGGTTCCATCCTTGGCATCCCAGATGGTCCCCCATGCTCCGCCAGGATTAATTCCTGAGTGCAGAGTCAGGAGTAACCCCTGAACATTGCCAGGTGTGACCCAACAAGCAAACAATAAATAAATAAAATGAAATTTCTTTTTTAATAAAATATAATTTTTGACAAAACATGATTCTTTTTCAACTCTCACTGAATCTTTTCCATGTGGGGCCAGATAGGTAGTGTAGGGATTTAGGTGCTCGCCTTACATACAATGCCCCTAGTTGGATTCCTGCTCTGGCTATGCTCCCGTGAGCACTGTTGTGATCATTCCTGAGCACAGCACTTGAAATAGACCCTGAGCCCCATAGAGTATGATCCAAACCTTGACCTTCCCCTCCAAAAATAAAGTGTTTACTGTGTGCTTAAATATGAGCGCAATAACAAGAGATAAGAAGTGTTTGTATGTTGTAGTACACTGTTGCCCAGAGCCTCTGCATCTTGCCTGGAGTTACCTCCTGCTGGCCACTTTGTAGATAAGGGATGGAAAAACAGTTTGATATGTGGTAGTATATCTTACCATGTAGTCTGTGTTAGCTGGTATAAGTGTTTTCTCTCATGCTACCACAATCATTGTGGGACTAGATAGATCTTGCCGGTATATTTACTTAGCCACATTGGATTGCTAAGTAATTAGACCAGGGAGAAATGCTGTTTGCCTCTAAAGCAAGCATGCGTGGCTCTCTAATAAGTCTAAAGGCTAATATACAAAACAACTATGCAGTAAAGATGAGAATCTTGTGAAGGCTTGAGAAATATATACCTGGCTGTAGAATAGCCATTGGTACAGATGCTGCCTTCGTATTCGGAGATAACAGTTCATCTCAGATGCCCCTTCCCCATCTATCAAGGACCTGCAGCTTTGACTGGGCAACATTAACATTTCAGTGGAACTAGGTGAGATCCTGGGAGAAGTTACCTGAGGGGAATTGACCCTTACTGCATTCCATTGATGTGGGCAGTCTGGGCTGGAAACTTAAAAAGCTGCAGCCCTTTTGCCTTCTCCCTCTGCTATCCTCCTTTCTTCTCTAACCCTGTTCCCTGTTGGGCCTTAACTCGTGGTGGCGGCCATCTTGACCTAGGGTGCTAAACCTGCACATGGCTGGGGCCCAGCTAGGAACTTAAATTCTGGGCTTTTCCTATTAGTAAATTGTATACCAGAGCAAGTGTGAGTAAAGCCTTTTGAAGCTTTGCTGGATTCTGCATCTTTCTCCTGCCGTTGATCCTCTGGGGCCAAAGGGGATCCCCTATACCCTGCTCCGGATGCTGTGCGGGGCACCCAGCGCTACCCCGACATCTGTGTGTAGTTGATGTGACGGATGAATACAGTAAAATCGCTATCTTGTGCCGAGTTAGTACAGCAAATGGCTAACCTGGACTTGATCATGGCACCACATACGGTCACCCCAAGCATCCTGACCACAGAGCCAGGAGTAAGCTAGGTGTGGCCAATGACAACAACAAGTGTGGAGAAAAAGTAGTGATGAAGCACTTATTGTGTATATACACACTAGGACGGAGGGATTTCTGTGAGGAGAATGAGGGAAAATTGAGAAAAATAGCATTTGCTCTGAGATTACTACAAGAGGAATTTTTTGTTCTTTTCTATAATTATAATAATTGTCTGGGAAAACTCTTTGAGGCCTTATATTTTTTAAATTACTTTTTAGAAAATATTTGTGCTTTAATCACTCTTGGCAGGGCTCTGGGGACTAATTGTGGTGCCAGGGATCAAATCTGGGTCAGCTATGTGCTGTACCATTCCCCCAGCCCAGATGATGCCTTATTCTAGCATGGAAAAAGTACCCTGGAGCTGAAACTAGCTCTGGTGGAGGCTGTGAGTTTGCTTCCAGGCTCTGTGCTCCAAGCTCTGATGGAAGTGTGTCAAAAACAAGTTTTATTTACTATTTAACATGCAAGCAGCAAGGGGGGTAAATGAAGGTCCTTCTATCCCTAGAACGAGTCCTTACTTTGTGTGTTTCAGTCATGACCTGAATACAAACACTTTGAAGTTTGGGGATTCAACATAGATAACTGGAAAGCTCTGGGTCAGGGGTATTATTTTGTATTCAGAAATGGTGCAGGGGCCAGAGCGATAGTACAGGCATAGAGCATTTGCCTTGCACGCAGTTCCAACGAGGTTCGATCCGGCATCCCCATATGGTCCCCCCAAGCACCGCCAGGAGTAATTCATGAGCAAAGAGCCAGGGTAACCCCAGAGCATTTGCCAGGTGGGACCCAAAGAAAAAAAGAAACGGTGCAGTGAGGAAGTGTCTGGGAAGCATACTGTGATCATGCTTTATCCGGAAAAAGGCACCATGTCTACATACTTCTTTTTTTTTTTTTTTTTGTTTGGGCGCACACCCAGCAATGCTCAGGGGTTTCTCCTGGCTCTGCACTCAGGAGTCACTCCTGGCGTGCTCGGGGGACCATATGGGATGCCGAGGATCGAACCCGAGACCAGCATGGGCGGGCCGCGTGCGAAGGCAAACGCCGTACCCGCTGGGCTATCGCTCCGGTCCCTCTACATACTTCTTAATGCTTGTAGCTGCTTGACTGAAATATCAGGATTGACATTAACTATTGAGTGACTATATTTATTAAAATACTCAGTTAAAATAGCTTTATAAATATTGTTAGAAAATAGATTTTGTCGTCATCTGAATATATATCATGAATGATAATTTAAAATATTTTTTTCTATAGGCCTAAAGATGTTGGAAGACCTAAAGCTGAAGTTGCTGCAGAATTTTTAAATGACAGAATTCCTAATTGCAATGTAGTTCCGTATCCTTTTGACAGAAAATTCACTTTAAAGCTTTTATTTTCATTATAGAAAAGTTATTTAACATAGAAAAGAGGCAGTAAAAGAAAAAAGTGGTTAGCAGTAAGCTTATGAGAAGTATCTGCTAATATCATTTTGCTCCCAGTTTTTAGGGTTTTAAACAGTTCTTGGCCTAATTTTTTAAATTTTGCTTTTTGTAGCCAGTGCCATTATTTTTTGCATTTATTGTCATTAATTTCATAAATAATATCTTCTATTAGATAATAACTTCTTTGTCCAGTATCTAATAAATCTTGACACAGTGGTAGGAAGATAAAACATAGTAGATGTTATAAATTTTTTGTTGCGAATTTGGCCACACCCATCTGTGCTCAGGGCTTACTCTTGGCTCTGTGCTCTGTTTCACTCCTGGTGGAACGGGGGTAACATTGGCGTTTCAGGGGGACATTTGTCATGCTGGGTAGGCTGTGTGCAAAGCAGATGCCTTAGCCATTGTACTATGTTTCCTAGAGTTAAGTTTATTTAGTTTTGGCTTGGGGGCCATACCTGGCGTGCTCAGGGTTACTCCTGACTGCATTCAGGAGTTACTTTTGATGGTGGTTAGAGAAGCATGGAATGTCGGAGATTGAACCGGGTCAGTTGTGTGCAAGGCAAATGCCCTACTCACTATACTATTGCTCAGACCCGAAAAATTTATTTTGTTTCAAATAAATTTATTTTTTAAGACTTATTTTGAAAATGGCATATTCATAATGTTATTTCTATACCTTTGGATCTGGGAAACTTTCAGGGGTTTTTTGGTTTGTTTTGGTTTTGGGCCACACCAGATTACTTTTGGATCTGCACTCAGGAACTACTCCTGGAAGTGCTCACAGGACCAGATGAGATGCTGGGGATTGAACTTGGGTTGGCCATGTGCAAGGCAAGCACCCAACCCACTGTACTATCTCTCTGGCCCAGAACTTTCTGGTTTTTAATAGTTTAGGAGTTTTGGTTGCTATGTAGAAAACTTCCACATAATACAGAATGTCCAATAAACATACAGTAGAGAAAAATTATACTAGCAGTGAAATGTAAAATATATTCTTTACAATCACTGAAAAAATACTTCAATATAAAAGTAAGAATGGGACTTTATGCTAAAGTATGTAAATGTTATTAAAATAAACTGGGGTGATGTAAATAAGTGGTGTGATATTCATGAATCGAACAATTCAGCATAAAACTGTCTCTTCCAAATTATAATTCTTGTTTAAGATTCCACTACATTTTGATAGTATGGATGATATTTTTACACTGAAAGGTGCATGAATACCTAAAATTACTGAGAGAAGAAACTGTGTCAGTAAGCGCTAGTTTCAGTAGCCACTATCTTGGGAGCTGGAGCTATAGTCCATTGGGTAGGACGTTTGCTTAGCATGTGGGCTGATCTGGGTTCAATCCTTGGCATCCCATATGCTCCCTCTACCACCACCAGGAGTAATTCCTGAGAGCAGAACCAGGAGTAACCCCTGAGATTACTCCTGAGATTCCCATTTTTTTGCCACCCCCAAAAAAAAAAACTATCCTTGATTCACACAAAAAATAAATAAAAGGATTTGAAGGCTGTACACATATTTTATATCCTCCTTTCATCTATATGGCTTTCTAAAAATACGGGGCCATGGAGAAGGGCCCACATGTGTGAGCCCCAGGTGTGGGCTCAGGCGCTACATGGTCCCATGAGTATCAGCAAGACCCCTGACCACTGCTGCATGTGGCCCTGAGAACGCCCTAAATTGGGGCTGTAATGCTTTTCTCCCTCCACCAAACAAGCTTACTCTTGACTTAATGCTGGTGGGCCAGGATGTGAGGGCACATACATTCTGCTTCCCTACAGTTTGTGATTAAAAAAAGAAAGCAAAATAGTTGATATGTTAGACATGATTATAGTTTATAGGTTATAGGAATGAGAGAAACTAAATGGATAAGGGAGGAGTGTAGAAGCTTATCAGAAAATTGAATTATGGGGTTTTTTGGGGGGAGTTAGTATTTTTGTCAGGGACCTTGAAATCCACTGCTTTAAGCAATTGTGACATTTCTAAAATACAAATGTACAATTTGTTATTACGCCCTTCCTCACTTTATAATTCTAAAGTTTGAAACTTAAGTTTCTTTACCTTCTATTCAGACATTTCAACAAGATTCAGGATTTTAATGATATTTTCTATCGACGTAAGTTGTTCACTTGAAATTAACAATTCACAGTAAATACTGGATGTTTGTAGTAGCCAGATATTTGCAGAGGGCTAACCATCTGAAAGCTCTTTACTCGCTTTTTCTTTTTTCTTTTCTGACTTGCCCAGGCTTGCCATTAATTATGACTAACATAAAGACATATTTTAAAAAATAAATGCACTGAATTCATTTACTTTCCTTCTCTTGAATGTTTACTTTTCAATAAGGGAATTCATTGAGTGCCTTTTTTTTTTTCAAATTGGTTACTGTGATAAGCAAGTTTCAAAGTTAAGTTGTAAAAGTTCAGGCATGTGGTATTCCAGCACCAGTGTTTTCACCAGTATCCATATTCCTCCACCCTGTCCCAGCCCCCCAGGCCTGCCTCTAGGGCAGGCACTTTGTCCCGTGTTTGTTCCCTGGCATACCCCCTCACTGCATGGGCGAGCTTCCTGCTGAAGACCAGTTCTCACACTTTGTTCTATCGCCTACGGGCATTTGTTATTCCCCACCTTTTCTTTAATGCCACATGAGAAAGATCAGAAATGTGGAATGCTTTTATTTTTTAATTCCTGACACCATTAACTGCATTTTTCTGTGCTGATATGTACTAGGACTCAAGGATTAGGAAATGTGTATGTGTGATTTTACATGTGACTTTTTTAAAAATAATTATTTTGTGCATAACTTAAATAAGCTTAATCTTTTTTTTTTTTTAAATAGAATTTCATATAATTGTATGTGGCTTGGACTCTATCATAGCCAGGAGATGGATAAATGGCATGCTGGTAAGATGTGAACTTGACATTATTTTCCAGAGCTCTTACTTATTGTTATCTTCCTTTGTTTGGTTTTGGTTTGGGGGGCCACATGCAGTGGTGCTCAGGGCTTAATCCTCACTCTGGACACTGAGCATTCAGTACACTGAGAATCATTCCTGGAAGGCTCTGGATATCAAATGGGGTGCCAGGGATCAAACCTGGGTCAGTGGGTGCAGAGAGGCACCCTATGTGCTCTACTGTTTCTCTGGCCCCTCCTATTGGTGCTTTAAAAAAAAGTTAGAATTGCTTATATGTTTGAAAATTTTATACTTTGAATTTCTTGTACTTACATTTTCAGTCGAGTAAATAATACTACTATTTATTGTCAATCTTTAAGTGAGGCCATAAATTGCTAACATAATGAGATGTATTGGTACACAGCAATGCTATTGACTTGTTAAGTTACTTGATAATATCTCTTTTAAGAAATTCTTATTTCCCTCTACTGTTAAACACTTCAAATAATTTTTCTAGATATCACTTCTCAACTATGAGGATGGTGTATTAGATGCAAGCTCCATTGTCCCTTTGATAGATGGCGGCACAGAAGGCTTTAAAGGGAATGCCGGTGGATTCTGCCGGGATGACTGCCTGTATCGAGTGCACTCTGGAACTGTATCCGCCACAGGTAAGCGACCTGGAGGTTGTCTTCCAGTATCTTGGGCGTGGAATTGGGATGAAATTACTAGGTCTAGTCAAATGTTTAGGGCCTGGGTGCCTGGGATGTGGCTCAAGTGGTACAGTGCATCCATGCCTTCCAAGCGTGGAAAGACCTAGGTTCAATTCCTGGTATGAAAAAATTGTTTTAATTAAGGACAGTCATATTGTATTAATATAATATTGTACAGTGTTTAGGGACTGTTGCTTGGTCTGCTGAGGTGGTGATGCCTGATGGACCGTATGTGGTGTCAGGGTTTGAAACCAAGGTTGGCTGCATGCAAGGCAAGCACCTTACCTATTTCTCTGGCTCCAGGGATAATTGTATTTTAAAAAATCATAGTAGATGATAGTGAAATAAGTTCTACTCATTTTGGAGAAAGATAGGGGCTAAATATAACTTTGATCTTACATATTTTATTTTTTTATTTTTACTTTTAATTTTTTTTTTCTTTTTTGGGTCACAACTGGTAATGCTCAGGGGTTACTCCTGGCTCTGCACTCAGGAATTACTCCTGGTGGTGCTTGGAGGACCATATGGGATGCCGGGGATCCAACCGGGCGGCATGGGCCGGCGCGTGCAAGGCAAACGCCCTACCCGCTGGGCTATCGCTCCCGGCCCCTGATCTTACATATTTTATACTTTTATTTTAATTGGGAAAGTATGAATTAAGGGGCTCAGTTTCAAAACTAGGTAGTGAGAGGTAGCTATATATTGTTTGGTTTCTGTCTGTTTCAAGATAATAAAGATACTAGGACTGAATGATCTTTTCAAACATGGGACTCTATATGTGTATTTTAAAGGACAATCAAAATTTTTATAAATATAGATTTGAGTATATGTTGGAGGACAGGTTTACCTATTCTGGGAGTTTTGTTATTTTGCCCACTCTCAGCTTAATCTGTTTAAGCCAAGGTTCATTCTAATGAGACCTCTCTTCTATGTAAACACTACTAGAGGGTGTGGCAGTTACAGAAGTCACCTTGACTCCTGAATAACTTCTGACTTATTATACATCTACTAAGACTTCTATGTTTTCTAAATTGGGCACAGCTCCTCTTTATACCAACTGCACCCAGCGTGGGACAGTTAGAAGTTACCAGGAGACTACCATCCTGGCTACGTTGGGACTATAGGAAGACTATAGGAAGGATCATACTAGTTTGCTCTAAGCAGGCAAGTGTGACCCTTTCAGTACATGAGAACAAGATACTTAGAATTACCCTGGTGCAGATAATAATAAGAAGGACCTTGTGGGTACCATCTAGATTACATGAAGCTCATGAAATTAAGATGTATTACTTTATATCAGCCCTCTCTCTCTCCCAGTGTTTTTACATAAGAGATAATCTCGGGATTAGTCCTTGGCATAACCTTTGTTTATACCTGCAATAGGGTGTGGCACTACACTCTGTTTAGAATTCTTTGTTGACATGACCCTCCGGTTGGATTACTTTGGTGTGTATAAGGGGGACTGCCTTGAGGCCCCTTCACTTTGGGCCTTTTAGCTTTGCTTTTGGCTCCTATGGCTTTTGGCTCCTCGGCCTTTGCTTTTGGCTTTTGGCTTTTTGCTCTGTGGCCTTTTGCTCCTTCTTCTGGGTAGGACTCAGCTTGGGTGAGATCCTCTCTCTCTTTGTGGGAGATTTAGGCTCTTTTGTATGGTCTAAGTTCGGACCAGAGCTAGAGTTTGTTCATTATATCGGAGTGCTGTGGAAGAGCTTTTGTACTATTAAAAGCCTTTTTGGGGGCGGAGGCGATAGCCCAGCGGGTGGGGCGTTTGCCTTGCATGCGGCCGGCCCATGCCGGCCTGGGTTCGATCCCCGGCATCCCATATGGTCCCCCCGAGCACCGCCAGGAGTAATTCCTGAGTGCAGAGCCAGGAGGTAACCCTTGAGCATGGCAGGGTGTGACCCAAAAAAGCAAAAAAAAAAAAAAAAAAAAAAAAAAAAAAGCCTTTTTGGAACTGCACCGGACTCGTGAGTTTTCATCTGTTCCCTGGCGTCCTCGGAGGTAGAAGAGAACTTCTGTCCAGACACTGTCGGGGGACCCCAGTGGCGTTCCCCGACAAGTATAGAGTTGGAATTGGTTTAACTTTGAATTTCTTTTTAAAATTTTTTGGTTTATTTTTTTTGCTTTCAGATTCAAATATCAGATCAATGTAACAAAAGTTGAATTTATTCAGCACCTGCTATGGTCTAACAATGCTTAAATCTACAGACCTATATATATATATATATATATACAGACTTATATATGTCTGTATATAAGACTTATATCTGTATATATATCTGTCTGTATATAAGACTTATATATGTCTGTATATTATCTGTGATAATAATTTTTTGTAAATTGATGAAACCATGTGAAGTGACTCAGCTACTTTTAGTTTTAGAAGTGTTGTTAATGGTATGGTTTTATTTATATAAATAAAAGTGCATTAGAAGAAACTGTTAGAAACTAGATACACATAGTGGCCAGAGAGATAGTACAGCAGATAAGGCATTTGCCAGGCATGATCCCCTGAGCATTGCGAGGTGTGGCCCAAAAAAAAGGCCAAAATCCCAACTAGATATAGATAGAAATTCACTTGATCACTTGAATCCCATTATTCATCGATTTGCTCGAGCAGGTGCCAGTAACATTTCCATTGGACCCTATCATGTGCCAATGTAGCCCAATGGCATCTGGTTGATTCAGGAATATGAAGAGCCTCAAATCATTCCCTTCAGGGTCTTGACAAGGAAGTCTGACCATCTACATTTTAAAATAATTCACTCGGTCATCCTGTTGTTTAGGTTAATTTCCCCATGTGCACCATTGCGTCCATGCCCAGGCTACCAGAACATTGTATTGAGTATGTGAGGATATTGCAGTGGCCTAAGGAGGAGCCTTTTGGAGGTAATACACTTATTTTCTTAATCTATTCGCACAAAAATTGGAATTTGTTCTCATTTGACTTTTAGTACCTTTTAGAAAAATGTTGATTTATATTTGTTTATTTTCCCTTCTGCTCACAGAAGGGGTTTCATTAGATGGAGATGATCCTCGACATATCCAGTGGATTTTTGAAAAATCCCAAGAAAGAGCATCTCAATACAATATTAAGGGTGTTACATATAGACTCACTCAAGGTAAGTTTGTGAATTACAGTGAATTATGATCTTTGTGTGATCATAATTAAGGGCAGGAGGTGCTTTGGAAGTAATGATTATATATTTTTCTTACAATCAGGTAGTAACTATTTGAGCTTCATGGTAAAGTGTCTAAGTGCCTCATTTTGTAGGAGAAAACTGAGTCCGTAGAGTTCATA
>JAJIBD010033399.1:0-58623 GCA_021461705.1 Cryptotis parvus | reverse complement strand
TTGATCACTTGAATCCCGTTATTCATCGATTTGCTTGAGCGGGCGCCAGTAACATTTCCATTAGACCCTATCACGTGCCAATGTAGCCCAATGGCATCTGGTTGATTCAGGAATATGAAGAGCCTCAAACCGTTCCTTCAGGGTCTTTACAAGGAAGTTCTGACCATCTTGTAGGTGGGCGGCCACGTGATCTTTTGACATCCCGTGGGATCCAGTCGGTAATGGCTCTAGTCCAGCGGTTGTCTCCAAATCGCATTACATGTCCAGCCCATCTGATTTTTCGATGCCTTGGCAAACGACAGCCGCGTCTCTGATTCTGGAATAGCGACGGAGGTCAGAACTCCGGATTCCTTCTCTCACTTGAGTGAGGCGTGATATTCCAAGCATAGCTCTTTCGATTCCCTCTCTGGGAGACCCGAATAGCATTCTCATCCTGCTTTCGTAGGGCCCAGGTCTCTGAGGCGTATGCTAATGCAGGGAGAATGGTGGAGTCAAAGAGATGTGCCTGGAGCCGGAGGTTCTTTGTCCTTTTAACTATTCCTTCGATGCCTTTGAAGGCATTCCATGCCGCTCTCTTCCTCCTGCGCAGCTCAGGTTTTAGGTTGTTCATCATGTTGATTTCTCGACCTAGGTACACATAACTGCTGCATTCAGAGATGTTTGTTCCATTGAGAGTGAATGGGGCCTCTGGAACTAGTTCATTCTTCATGAACATAGTTTTCTTTAGATTCAGCTGTAGACCTATCTTTCCACATTCTCGGTCAAAGTCAGCCAGCATTTGTGCCGCTTGGCTAATGTTTGGTGTTATTAGAACAATGTCATCAGCGAAGTGGAGGTGGTGTAATTGCCGACCATCTATCTTCATTCCCATTCCTTCCCATTCTAATTGTTGCATGATGTTCTCGAGGGTGGCGCTGAAGAGTTTTGGTGAAATGGTATCACCCTGTCGAACCCCTCTTTTGACATCAATGATCACTTCTTTGTAGAATGGTGAGATCCTGGTGGTGAATCCATAATACAGCTCACGAAGGATCTTGATGTATTGGGTTTGAACACCCTGTTTGGCTAGGGCTTCGATGACTGCTTCAGTCTCCACAGAATCAAAGGCTTTCTGTAAATCAATGAACGTGAGACAGAGCAGCATCTTGTACTCCCTACAAACCTCAATGAGCTTGGTTACTGTGTGGATATGGTCGATTGTGCTGAATCCTTTCCAGAAGCCTGCTTGCTCGCATGGTTGTCCTTCATCTAGTGTTCTGCTAATCCTGTTCAGAATGACTCGTGTAAACAGCTTGTAGATGACGGACAACAGGCAGATGGGGCGATAGTTGCTGATGTTGTGAATGTCTCCCTTCTTGAACAGTAGAACTGTCCTGCTGGTTTTCCATTGGGAGGGCACCTTGCATTCGGACAGGTAGCGTGTGAAGAGCCGAGCTAGTGTATTGATGAGTACCGACGGCAGGTACACCCGGCAGAGCAGAAACCAGCTTTCCCGCTTGAACCCCCTGCATTCCATGGATCACGAGAGCAACTTCCGACCCGAGTCCACCATCCCGATGGAGCCTCGGGTAGCCCAGAGAAACCCCCACACCTTGCTGGCAGCGATCTCCACAATCCACACTCTGCAGCAGGTAAGATCTCCACCCAGCAGACTAATCCAGTCTCCAGCCCGCAGATTAATCCAGTCTCCAGCCTGGCTTGTCAGAAACCCAGCCTACAAGGACCCACCACGCAGAAACCCGCCCTTCAGAGGAGAGTATTTCAAGTGCAGGAATGCTTGAGCCTAAGACACAGGTAGACCCGGCAGAGCAGAAACCAGCTTTCCCCGTTGCGATTTACCTCCAAATTACTATAAATTACAGCGGCCGTACGATTTACCTCCAAATTACCGTAAATTAAAAAATTAATTAATTAAAAAACAAAGTTTGTGGTTCTAGCACTAAAGCTCTTTGTTAGACACAGAATCATGCTGGAATTTCCATTTGCCCTTCCCCCACATAAGTTCCTCTCCATATCCATAAGAGAAAGACAGCAGTCAGGGATAGTGGGTAGCATGCACAAAGGGTAAGAATTCATCTTGGTAAGCACCTGTTAGGAGTCGAAGCAGCCCTTCCCTAGCCCCTGGCCCAGTGCACACATGCTCCTTGTGCTTGTACATCAAAGGGGGTGTTACTGTCCCTGTGTCACACATAAGGACATGTTTTGCTTTGCAAAAACTCGCCTGAGCTTTATCTCCTTCATCTATAAAATGGTCAAACTGAGTATTATGGTTTCAAAGGTCTCTTCTATCTCTAGGAATCTATGATCCTAAGAAAAAGGAATCCCCACACGTTGCAACAGTTGGGGAGCCACGGTTCCCCACCTTGTCTTCCCCAGCCCTGCTCCCCTTCCCCACCCCCACCAGCTCTCTCCCAGGTATTCGAAGCCAACCCCCTCAGAGAGTAGCAGAACCCACTATCTAAGAGGCAAACACCCTAGAGGAAACTCTCTATGTCTCCTCTGCAGGCAATGTGTACCCAGGGTCATCTGCAGAGTATAGACCCTTGCTGTGGGTTTCCAGAGGATGAGGCCCCAATGCACACAACCAGAATACCTGCTACTGACCCTGTGGAGACTCCTCTCTGTGTGTCTCCCCATAACCCACCACTTGGGCGCTCAGCTTCTCACGGCAACTTCCTGCAGCACCAGAGGCCATGCTGCTCTGTGAAGGATCAAGGAAACTAAGGTCTGTTCTGACAGGAGCATCTTCCTGGCACCTGAACAAGTGCAGTACTAAGGGACTTTGTAGCCCTGCCTTTCAGAGGCAAAAAGCCAGGCTCTGAGGCTTAAATAAAGGATCCAGAAGCCCTATATGGTCTTTTTGACCTGACATCTTGAGCTCTTAGCAGCAGCCCCTGGGCCTGGCATGGAGCCTGGTGCTCACCCTGCGCATGATGGAAAGTGAAGTGTGTCCATATGGAAGGAGGACAGGGAGTTCTTGACAGGAAGAGTGCTGAGCCCCAGAAGAAAAGCACACCTGTTCCCACTCACTGCCAGCACTGTGCCCCAGAAGAGCAGGAGGCCCCATAAATGCCTTTGTGGACACAGGGAGGGAGGGAGAAACTGGGGTTCACACTGGACAAAGTTGATGCTTTAACGAAGCTCCTGTTTCTCTGGCCGGAGGATCACTTCGCTGGTCCATCAATTTTCACGAGTTTCAAGTCTCACCAGGTGTCTACTGAGCAGCATTATTCCAGTGATACAGATGCTGGGCCCAAGAATAGAAAAGGGAAACCACCTAGGAGAGGGAGGATGCATCCTCCAGCTTGCCAGTCCACAGTGCTATTGGCTCTAGTGCTTGGCAAGGAGGTGCTGGAAGGTGCTGTTGCATTAGTCACCCTGGGCCCTAGGGCTGAGAGGGAGGGCTGGGTGTCCTTTTTGCAAGGATGAAATGATGGCCTTTACTCTCGCTTTGCCCAAGAGGAAGTCCCCTGCTGCCTGAGCGGCTGAAGGAGACCAATCACAAGAGGCCTGGTGCTGGGCAGCCAGAAGCTGGTGCAGGGCTGAGGCCAGCAGCTTTTCCTGCTCCTTCCCTACAGACCTCTGGCAGAAAGGACCTGTGTGTGGCCTTGATTATTGGTATCATATTATTTTTTATATCCCACAAATAAATGCAGTCATTCTATATCTGTCCTTTTCCCTCTTGCTAATTTCACTCAGCACGTTAGGTAATACAGAGAAAGGAACAGTGTATTAATCATTATGGTAAATAATAACACCAGCATAGAACTGAGCACTGAAAGTAGGCAAAAGGATATACACAATAACTTCTAAATGTATATATTGCAATCGACAATGTGGAAGAGGAGGGAGGGGGAGGGAGAGAGAGAGAGAGAGAGAGAGAGAGAGAGAGAGAGAGAGAAGTGAAAATTGTCTGCCATAGATGCAGATTGGGGGGGGGAGGGGAAAATCAGGAGACATTGGTGGTGGGAAACGGGCACTGGTGGAGGGATAGGTGCTGGAACACTGTATGACTGAAACCCAAATATGAACACTTTTATAACTGTATCTCATGGTGGTATAATAAAAAAAATTAAAAATAAAAACAAGAAAGTCAAAATAAATATCTGACAAACAAAACAAGGACCTGTGTGGCTCCACACCCTCGTTCTTCTAAGGCACAAAGGGGCACTGAAGTCCTACCACGGAGATCTGATCTTGGGACTCTAGAGAAAATAATTTCCCCTTCTGAACCAGTTTCTCCCGATGGCAAGATCACAACACCATGAGGTGGGGAGGTGGGGCTGCTGCCAGAGCTAGGTAAAGTAAGATAGCCGCGCCCCCCCACCCACCGGTCTACCCTGGGAAAGGTCTCACCTGTTTGGGGAGAAGGACACTCACCTACTCTCCTGCCAAGAACAAGCATATCCTGCCTGGACAAGTGTACCCATGCCCCCACACAAGAGAACAAAGTGAGGACCTTCACTTCACCTGACCTGCAGTGCCGTGAGCCCACTGGGACACCCCAGAGCCTGTGGTTACCACCTCTATGCAGCCAGTGTGGGCACAGAGACGTGGAGGGTGGATGGCTTCCCAGGTTCCCAGATAGCATGATGCCTACTGCAGGCGGGATCTATTCCGGACCCGGCGTAGGCCCCACTGATCTTGCAGTCAGTTGCCGAGACCATATTGTGGACCAGAGACTGGGAGAGGGGGAGAGCTGGCACACTGAACACACCAGCATGGGGACTGAGATTCTGGGCAAGGTGGCTCACAGCAGCAGCCCTGGGCCCCGAGGATCACCTGAGGGGTCACAATCAACCTTGCAGGAGAGAGCAGGCAGGAAGCAGAAGCTGCTGAGGAGGTGGGGAGTCAGGGAGCCAAGCACCATGGGGCCCTCCACAGGCAGCCGTTCCCCCCTGTGCTGTGCCCTGTGTCTGTGCAGGACCTGGCCCATGGGTATCTTCTGCTGCATGCAGATTGGGGCATGCACATTCACTGAGTCTCTTCTAGGATCTCACCTGTAGAGACCGAGAGTGGTCTCAGTTCTGTCCTCAGCCCCTGGCAAGCAGGAGATTCCAATGTGGCTCCTTCAACCAGCAGAGGCAGCCTGCGCTGGGCTGAAAAATGGAAGACACCAACGCAGCAGGGGGGTTCTGGAGAGCAGTTCCCATTTTATTGAGCACAGATGAAGCCTTTTATACAGTTCCTGGTTAGAAGGGATTTAAGCACAGGTCATGCAACACCTGCAAACTCCTGGCCAGAGAGCAATGGCACCTGCAAACTCCTGAGCCATTGCAATAGAACAGCAACCACATACCCCTGTGGTCAGATTAGGCACCCTCTACACTGATGTTCTTCACATGGATGCATTTGGGCTTTATTGCCCTAAGAACAGGGCCTACCTCTGAGTCCCGCCTTCAGGGGCTTCATGGTGGGAAAGAGCCAGGCCCTAAGACTAGCCACTTAGTGCCAAACACAGTGAGCCCCAGGTATCCAGCCCGGCCCGCAGGCATCCTGGGTCCAGGTCTCTCAACTCATCCTTTCTTCCATGGCTTCTCTGTCAGAGGCCATGATGCCTCCTTTGCTAGAGAGTCCATCTGTCACCCCTCTCAGCCCTCAGAGCCTCTGCTCCCAGCTCCAGAGGGTCCCCTCCAGAAACTCACTGACCAGTTCAATTGAAAGAAGAAGCCTCAGTTTACCCTCATCAGCTGCTGTGAGCAGTCCTGTTTTTGTTGGCCCATCTTATATATTTTTCTCTTTTTTGCTTTCTGAGTCACACCTAGTGATGCTCATGGGTTACTCCTGGCTCTGCACTCAGGAGTTACTCCTGGCAGTGCTCAGGGGACCAAATGCAATGCCGGGATCGAAGCGCTGGTCGGCACATGCAAGGCAAATACTCTCCCTGCTGTTCTATCACTCTGGCCCCATCCTATATTTTGACTTCCTGCAAATTCCTGGCCTTTTTCTGATAAACAGGGAGTGAGCAATTGTCCATCATAAAATTCTGCCCCAGAGTTTAGCCTCACAGGGAGCTAGATGATAGGAAACACCTAAGACAAATAAATGGCCAGAAAAGGATCTGTTGGATCCTTGTATCCTCTGTAACATTTGCCAAGAACCCAATGTCCATTTAAAAGGGTCTGCAGGAAAACCCTTATCTTTAATATCCCTGCATTCCCTGAAACACTAAGACCCAGTTTTCCTATAAAAACCCCACAAAAAAGATCCATAGTTAACTTAGTCCTATACTAAGTTCTTCCCCTTTGGGAAGTTCCTTTTCTTTTCTCTTCTACTTTCCAATAAACTTTTCTACTTTCCAAATCTGAGTCTGAGCATCTTTATTACTTGACATTTTCATTCTTGGAAATACTGAATAATCTGCGAATCGCCAACGAACAGAGATCCACTGTCACCGCTTGGGTCTCAGCTGCATCACTATCCTGAAGCAATAAACCAGCTACAGTGATTCCTTACTGCTGACTGTGCTCAGTCCCTGACCCCGTGTTTAATGACAGTGAATGTGGTTCCCCACATGCGCAGCAAGAACACATGTGACCCCCCAGAAGGAGCTGCGTGGGGTGCTGTGAGCACTGTCAGTTGCTTTCCTTAGGTGGGTGGTGACCAAGGTGGGCCCTGGAAGGCACAGGCAGCCCAGGAGCGTTTCATGAACCACATGTCTCTGTGGCAGCAGAAGCCCGGGGATCCCCATCCGCACAGGGCTCTGGGCTTGGGATGGAAATGTGAGATGGGCCTGCTGCTTCCCAGTGATCTGTAAAGACTGCAGCAATATCCCCTCCCAAAGGATCCCCAGAGATAAAAAGAGTAAGATTAAATAATTTGAAGGTAATTTCTGCCATGAAAAGAATAATGTTGCCATCAAAATGAAAACCCTTGTAATAAAACCAAATTATGCTGAGACCTCGGGACCACTCTGCCTCTCTCCTGCCATCTCAAGACAGCGCTTCTGCGAAACTGATGCCGGGCCTGGCAGCAGGGAGCAAAGCTTCAGCGGCTGGAGCAGGCTTGGGGTGCAGCTGCTCCTGTCACCCCATCTTGCAGTCAGTTGTCACCATTGGCAAACATCGGGATCCAGTCTGACACCAAGCACCAGAGACTTAGAACATAGAGAACGGAGCATTTGTCCCAGGACACGAAAGCCAAGAGAGCACATCGCGTCAACTGCCAAGGGACCTGGAACAGCTAGAGCTATACGAGATCCCCCACCATTGAACTGAACCCCTGCTCGGGAAGGCAGACCTGTGTGTGACCCATCCCAGAGGGCTGAGAGAGCAGAGAAAGGCTAGAGACAGAGTCTGGGGTCGGGGAGAGGCCATCTACTAGGTGACCCAATGTTGAATCCTACCAGAACAGAATGTCCGCAAAACATTTCCAGGCCCCTTCCAAAGGCTAACAGGAAACACCACAGCCAGCAAGAGCCTTTAAGTAGGTGCATGAAGAAAATTCCATTTCAGACTCAGCCCTACAGGCCGACCAGGCTGAAACTAGTTTTTGCTGTACCTAAGGATATGTCTGACACAGTTGTACCTGGCCCTGACCTGGATGCCCACTGGCCCCTTTGCTGGCAGGGCCAAGATTTCTTCCTCCAAAGCAGCTGATGTTAGAGAAGAACCCTCTCGAGTGAGGCAATTCCATGCAAGTTCACACCCTCTAAGCAAAAAAAAAAAGGAGCGTCCTTACAGACATGGGCTCCTGGGACTGCAGTGTTTGGCTTGGTGAAAGGTCAGCTTCTCAGCAGCACTTGGCAGGGGCTCACTCTGCAACACTTACCTGCACCTCGAAGGAAGCAGACTGTAAGCACCTTACAGTCACCTTACAGAACAGTGGGCGATGCCACGAGCAATGGTACAACCTGGGTCTGACCCCAAAGCTAGCTCTTTCCTCCTGTGCCCTCTCCCTGTCCTTTGTCCTCAAACACCTCTCTCTGGCAAGGGCACTGAGCCTCTCTCAGAGGTGACATCTTAGGGCAGGACTTAGTCATCTGGGCATGGCCAGGATCCAGCACAGGGCTCAGCACACAGCAGTGCCCCTGGAGGGTATAACAACTGCATGAACAATTTGTCCATCTCTTGGTCCAAGGCTTGAGAAGTCTGGGGTGGGGGGTTCCTGCAAGATGGCTTTGCCTCTCCCTGCCTCTCTACTTCCATCCTTCCCTCCCCTATGAGCCTCTCTCAGAGGCTGGTCCTGAGAGAGCAAAAGAAGGGAAGCAAAAGAAGGGAGAGAAAAGCAAGAATGGCAGAGAGACCTTTGGACCCAGCTCAAGGGTACCACAGCCCTGGAGAGAGGCCAGAGAGAGGCTATTCAACCTACTGGTTAAGGCTTTGACGTCACACAAAACTGGTTGTAGCCTAACACAGCCATTTCCTAACTGTGCGATTTTATACAAGAGATTTGGGTGGGTCAGAGTCATTTCCTGACTCATCGCGTGGGCACTGCTAAGACCAGGCTCGGGAACATCATGAAGAGTCAATGCACGGACACAGACAAATGATTCATAGCAGTGTCTGGCACACAGGAAATTCAAGAACTGGTCACTGTTCAACTGTTAGTATTTCTAAATCGAAGAGGGGCCTCTGGTGTGCAAGCAAGGTATTTCCTTGAGCTCTGAGAGCTGAATTGAAAAATCTTGAGAACTTCTTTACATGCCAAGGGAGCCACACAGAGGGTCTGGGGAGAAGGACAGCAGGTAAGGTTTTGCATAAAAATGATGCTTTAGGAAGGGGAGGGACCCTTCAGACAGGAAGTCTCCCCACCCACCTTGAATACTGGCACTTTTCCATTTTTTCCCCACTTTGAGGCACACTGCAAGCTTTGTACTATTATGGAGTACAAATATCCCAGAGGGTTATAGTTGGGTGTGGTTATAGGCTGTTTCCTGATTTTACATAACCAATTTTATAAACTTTCAATGATCACAACCTTTTCCTCAGTTCCCACCCCCTATACCCAGAACACTATTAAGACTGGCCCTGGCAAGTACACAAGGGCAAATGCTTGACCCAAGTATGGCCAGATTCCATCTCCAAGGTCAACCTTGACTGGCAGGGGCTACCTGGTGCCTTGTCTTGAAGGAGTTTGTGAGTCAGTGTCATGAGTGATTGGCTACCAGGGGGTTCAGACTAGAGTATCAAGGGCTCGGGTGAGGTCTGGGGGTATCACGAGACTCTATGCTAACTCTAGAAGTGCTCAGGAAAATCCATCCTAAGGAGTGGATTCTGTCTGACTGTTGCTAGGGCAGGGAGATGGGACTGAGGAGAGGCAGACTGTAGGGAGTCTGGTCTCTGACATCTGTTCTTGGCAAGAATGTGCCACTTTCGGGAGGAGATGGAAGAACCTAGCTTGGACAACTGGTACTTGATGAGAAGAATTTGTGAGAACCTATTTTTATGACTGGGCTGATAGATGCTCAGATTATTAGTAAAACATTGGTTTGGCATGTGTCTGTGAAGGTATAGTGTCTGAATTGGTAGATGGGGTAAATACTGTGTGGCCGTCATTCCATCTTTTGAGGACAAAAAGACTAAAACAAAAGATAAAGGAAAACTCACTCTGGACCTGATGTGGCCATTTGCCTTCTCCTCTCCATAGACGCTGATGTTCTTGGAGGGACTTACATAAGTCCCCAGGACTGAGCTCTGCTCTGTCCCAATTCTCATGTCTCTCATGAATTCTCATTCAGACTGGTCTGAATTCTATCCTTGACTTCTCTGGTTCTTTTTACCTTGCAGATAGAAAGTTGTAGGGTTCTTCAACTTCCATAACCACATGAGCCAACTCCTTTGACAACTCCCCCATAAATGGGTTTGTACACATACATGTATATTTACACACTCACCCCTTTGTTCCTATGTTTCTATACAATACTAACTTCAGTGTGTATAACAAATGCCCACTATAATTACAGTAGTTTTCAGAAAATCTGAGAGGGCAAAATTAGCAAATGTAGTAACAGGTTGTATCTAAGAACATCAAGAACCATCAGCTAACAAATTCCCCCAAATTACTGTTATCCTGTGGCAAAGTTAAGACCAAATGGGCATAAGGAAAAGTGAAGAGGGGTCATAGAGATAGTACAGGACTCAAAATGTTTGTCATGCATGAAGCTGACCCAGCTTCTATTCCTGGCACTGCATATGGTCCCCCAAGCGCAGATCCAGAAGTAGACCCTGAGAACTGCTGGGTGTGACCCCTACCCCACAATAAGGGAAAGTAGTTTATTAATCTTCTTCAAGCCTGTCAAGAACTTTGGTTTAATTTCTACATAGTTGGGGACTTCCCCCTTTGGATTTCCTAATGTTATAGGGCTGGCTCTGCTTCTCCATTTGTGGGGTCAGTACTGGCCACATACTTGCTTTGGTCAGTGGGACATCACAGATCTAATATAAGGTTTCCAGAAGCACTTTCTCCATGAGGCTTACCCTCTTGTAGTGTCTAAACTTCTGGGGCTACCAGGTGAACAAGCCTAAGAGAGCATGATGGAAGATCAGATACCCACCCCCTGCTGTGCTCACTAGCCCACCATCAAGCAAATATTTGAGCAAGGCCATCAAGATCATCCAGTCCCTAGCTGGTCACAGATGAATGTGCAGCCTAGGCAGAAACAAGCCAAATCAGATCAGAACTGTGCAGCTAACATGGTAGAAATAATATGTGGGGATGATTTCACATCACTAAGTTTCAGAGTGCTTCACTATGCCACAAAAACCAACAGGTACATATCCATAGACATGTTGCTATCTACATACATATGTGATCACGCAAAGTACAGGACTTTGATTATTTCTGTTATCTTTTTTTACTATTTTAGGCACTGAGAGAAACTATAATATAACCTTGCAATGACATGGAATTTGGGGTTTCCTCTTTGAGGAATAAAAAGGAAAAAAATAAATGTTCATTTTTTTTGCAGAGGGTATAGTCCAGTAGGTTTGAAGTGATAAAACTGTTGCTGGAGTGGTTATGCCTCTGAGAGGCCTGTGGAGATGCCAAAGAGCCCAAGGTAAAGAAGACAGCAGACCCTGAGGAAGGCCACCATGATAGGGGTCCCAAGCAATTCTTCATAGGGTAAAGGATGGACAGTTATAAACTACCTTTCCCAGACCCGTTTTCCAGGGTCTCTATATATGATTTCAAGTTTTACTAATGAAACATGCTAAGGCTATACTGGCATCAGCTCTCAGGCTACAGGGTGAGAAGTGGATGTCCATGTTTCTGGTGTGGACAGTAACAGAGGTTATGAGAGCTGTTCCTGCTCCCATAATGCTCCTGCCCTAGTCAGTGTCTGTCTCTCAAGTACATGTCTTACATCCCTGATCTCCAGTTCTCTCTACCTCTGAACTCTGTTCAGACAAGAACGAATTCTCTACTGTGACTATTACCTATGCTTGGTCATGCTTGGATGCCATTCTGGTAAATTATGACATGTTTGGATGCCATCCTGGTAAATGAAAAGGAAATAGATAATGTGGGCAGTTGAAAGCTCCCTAAAGAATCCCCAGCATCTTCTTTAAAACTGAGTTTACCAGATTGGACAGAGGGCGAAGGGACTTCCCTCCCACTGGTCCCAAGTGCAAGATGACACCAACACTATTCGAACACTCTTAACACTCGTAGGAAATGAACATAGCACTTCCTGTTTGTCTGTTTCCAGTTAGGCTGGCCACATGTGTGCCTCAATCAATATTTCTAACAACTCTTTGAGTTAAGTATTATTATTACCCATTTCAAAGATTAGGTGACTACTGTGGGTGGGTTGGGGAGATGGTACTGCAGGTTGGGTACTTACCCTGCAAGCAGCCAACCCAGGTTCATTCCCCAGTTCCCCCATATGATTCCTGAAGCCTCTCTAGGAGTGATATCTGAGTGCAAAGCCAAAGGCAAACCCTGAATACAGTAGAATGTGGCCCAAAAATTAAAAACAAAGATGACAAACTCAGGAACCTAAGCAACAGAGATGACAAGGAGAACCAGGTTTGTATCTAGACAGCTTGTCCCTGGAGTCTTACCCTCAACCACCACACTATTCGGCCTCCAGCCTTCTCCTCCCTTCCCTCCCAGCCACTACTCAGATCCCCAGAGGCCTTTGCTTCCTCCCCTTCTAAAATGTTCTTGGGCATTTACGCTCAAATACAAACAACTATTGAGGTCGCTGACTTTGACAGACAGGGGTGTTACCGCTTTAATAGCATCCAGATACTCTTTGAGCTGGGGGATGAAAGGGTGACATTTCAGACTAAAGAAACTAAGCAGTGACATGTGTGGGTCCTTCCTGGGTCCTGGAAAAGCACCCACAATCACTGTCTGAAAAGTGTCTTTCTGTGTACTCTGTCCTTCACCTGACTCTCAGCAATATGTCTTTCCCAATCTCCCCAAAAGGAGGAAAAATTCTGCCAAAAGCCAGGCACATGTACCCATCCATGCCACCTCACCCCTGACCAGACCAGAAAGTATCCAAGAGAAAGCACTTCGGGATCTTGGGAAAATAGGTCTGATTGATGGGACGGGGTGAGGGGGGAAGGCTAAATATATACTGAGGATAATGCACCTGATCCTCCCTCAGAGGAAAAGCAGCAGCTCTGTGGGGAAGCCGAGAGGAAAACAACAGCAGATTCCAGACTATCTCCATCAACCCCTGACTTCCAGTTATTGAAATCCATCACTCCACCTGGCTCTTCAGGGGAGCATCTGACAGCTAACTGAAATACTGATGAAGATAAGTCTATTTTTTTGATAAATAAGATGCCTTTTGATACCTGAGTTTAGTACAAACAAGTTGTCAAAACACAAGCAAACCAAAAAGCAAGGGATTGAAAGTGGGGAAATTCTGTTCATCCCATTCATCGTCCTGTGACATGGCGCAGTCTCCCTGCAAGATGCAGGCAGCGACAGGGCAGCTGGGTGAGAAGGGATGCTCACTTCAGCTCAGGGGACATTTCCAAGCAGCAGAGGATAAATGTGGCAGGAGCCTAACCTTTAAACCAATTAACTTGTCGGGGAAAACAAACCTGTGACAAGTGGGCACAAAACAGCAGAGGCTCGCAGCAGAGGAACATGGCCATCAGCCTCTGTCCCAAATGGACGTGAGCTTCTCTACTACCTGTTTCAATTTCACCTTGCACTGGAGACCCCACATGAGCTGCTGAACCTCCTCAAATCCCACATCTGGAAGGGGGTATCAGTACCTACCTTGCAGAGCTGCCATGGAGGCTCTGTGCAAGGTACAGATCTGGGCTACCTCTACCCTCTTCCTTCAATATGGGGGTGAATAGCCCAGACTCCCACTGGCACTCGGGTCCCAGCTCACTGTGGGGACCCTCCACAGGAACTAGCCTCTGCCACAAGGAAGGCACTGTGACCCTGCCAATGGAGGTAAGGCTGTGCGTGTAACACCCATAATGTGCTCGAATGATCACTCACTTGCCAACAGCACAAATCTGTGGGTGGGGTCTCCTCACATCTAGTCACTCACCTTGAGCTCAGTGAATGGGTTCAAGATGGAAAGAGGAAGGTCCTTTACCCTCTAAGTTTTCAATGGCGAATGCTGGTGAATGCCCAGACCCCACTTTATTATGGGGTACTGGAAATACTTCATGCAGCTGCACCCTAGGCTCCTCTCCACTAGCCCCCTTAAGTTGCCTATGGTGGCTGACTCCTATCACAGGAACCACACAGGAAGTGTGACTTCTGTGTCTGGCTCCTTTCACTGAACAGAGGGCCTTCAAGGTCCATCCACACTGTACTTCAGTCTTTCCATGTGTATCCATGCACCTGTGGGCAGATGTAAAAATTCCCCCTTAGGGGCCGGAGCAATAGCCCAGCGGGTAGGGCGTTTGCCTTGCGCGCGGCCAGCCTGTGCCAGCCGGATTCGATCCCTGGCATCCCATATGGTCCCCGAGCACTGCCAGGAGTGATTCCTGAGTACAGAGCCAGGAATAACCCCTGAGCGTCGCCGGGTGTGACCCAAAAAAAAAAATTCCCCCTTAGGACATGCATGCAAGTCTACACAACTACTGCAGCGGGGATGCTTCCGGTTCTTTTTTAGGTTCACATCCTGGAGTGGGATCCAGGTGACAGGCTAGCATTGTGCCCACTTTTTCAGGAAATGCCAGCCTACTTTCCTGAAAGCCTTCACTCTTTCTCCATCCCTTGTCTTCTCCCCTGGCAGATTCTCAGAATGAAATCTCTTTCGTTCTGGCCATCCTCATGAGCACAGAGTGGCAGCACCTCACGTTTTCCCGATGGCTAATGAAGCCGAGTATCTCTGTTCCATGTGAACTGCCCATCTGTCCACCTTCCTGAAGAACGAGTTCTTCAAATTCCTTCCCCACTTTCTAATTATTTTTCCACTCTACCTCTGCTCTTCTGACTCCCTCTCTCCTTCATGACTGTTTCTGACAAAAGCAGTTGCCAAAGACCTTCTGCAGGACCATCTGCATCTCAGGGTCTGTTTCTCAGGCAACAACCTTTGGTGTTGATGAATCTCCCCACCAACAAAAAATGCTACCTCCTGCACAGTTTCAAGTCCTTCGGTGATGTGTCCCCCCCCCCCACACCCTGTCCTCTCCAGCCTCTTCTTGCTGCATGAGCTCCTTGTGCTCTGTAACCTGGCCATAGAATCCCAGCCACACTCATGCTTTCTCCAGAACCATCTCTCTGGGCCAGCATTGGCTACTCCCTGTTTCCCTCCTTGACCCTTCCCTGGCTCACAGCCATGTCGCCCAAAGCAAGGACTTGGCTTCTCATCCCACCCAGCAGGACTCTTTCCCTGACCACGTGGTACCTGCCTACCCATGGGCCCGTGTCTTCTCTGATCCAGATGCCTGCTACAATATACTGGATTCCTTCTTGCTTTATCATCTCAGCATAAACCCACAAGGCCTGTCTTTGTACCTTCGCTCTCAAGCTGATACAGACCCTGATGTCAGGAGAGTCTTGTAAAATTCAAGCCCTAATGTCAGAAGTTTGATAAATCCAAATCATTACATGTTGAATATATACTGCAACAGAAACTGCCCAGAGAAGGCTGCTCCCAACGGGGTTGCCTCAGGAAGAGGGATGGGGGGGCGGGGCGGGGTCACACAGGCCTTCAGTACACACAGGAGCCTTCTCAGGTCAAGAGAGTGAGGGCTCCATGGAGGCCGAGTCCTGGAGTTCTCCTGTCCCTGTGTGCAGCCAGCACCACAGCCATGCCAGCCGCCACCCAGCCTGACTGCCTCCCCCCCTCAGGCCCTCCTGGGTGCCACCTGGAGTCCATGCTCAGGCTTATCCTCATGTCCAGCTATCTCCGAGACACAAGCTGGACAGTTCTTCTAGAAGCTGCCAGAAAGCAAAGTCACTGTCTCCAGGTGGGTGCTAGTCTGAAGGTTTGGGGAGAATTTTATGGGCTTCCTATGGGGCTTCTCAGGAGGTGCACGCAACCAGGACAGGTTCTTCCTTAATAACTGCAGTAGGGTGGGGGTGACATAAAATGATGGGTCTGTGTCTGGAATGCCCTGGGAATGCTCTGCCTGTCCCTCTGTCTGTTGCCCCAGCCTCCTCCTGGGGTTCTTCTCAGTGCAGATCCAGGCTGTGGCTGGGAATCAGCAGGGAGGAGGTAGAAGGCAGAAAGGGGCACTCAAGGGGCTGGGAGGGGGTTCCCTGCTCTGCTCACCTGCCCACCCACTGCCCCCTGGAGGGCCTGTGCTGATTACGTGTATGGGGACCAGCACCACTGAGAACTGGCTGGGGTGGGATGAAGCCAGGGATGCTCCAACCCATGGGCCCCCTCCTTAACAGCAGGGGCCAGGAGGACAGCGGGTGTATGTATGCATTCATTTCCATTCTCCTGACCTTCACTGACTCCACCTAGCTTGGAACATCATGTGGTAGGCCACGGTCAAACGCGAAGTGGCCTGCAGGACAGGAAGACGAGAGAAAATGTCTCTAAGAAGCCAAAATTAAATTGCACCTGCCTCTGCCTCCAAGGTGGCAGCTCAGAAAGATTTATGAAGCAGCTCGCATGGGCTGCTCAGAGATAAAGGTCAGGGATCGCACAGTCGACAGGCCTCGTCAATCAGCACTGCGGAGCTTTCCTGGCCAGCCATGAGCTGTCCCAAAAGCCTCAGCTCCTAAAGGTCTCAAATGTTCAGGATTACCTGTTTACCATCTATCCTGAAAGAGGGACTCCACCAGGAGGTAGAGCATGGATGATGGCTCTGAGAGGACGCTCAGGCCCAGCACAGTGTACACTGAACACATGCAGCATCACAACTGATGAGTGTCCCCTGTCAGGTCCATGCAGAGAACCCTACAATTAGTACTCATTGACCAGATGCTCAGCGATGGACCAGAAAGAGGCAGACTCTGGAGCCAGGAAGGCCAATCCGAGTTGGCAGGTGGATAGGGAGTCACCCAGCCTTCCGAGATGGGGTAAATGGGGGGAGAGGGGCTTGACTGTAGTCAGCACCTCCACCTGCTGACACATTTGTCCTCTCCCTTCCTCCCTGCAGGCAACAGTCCCAACTGTATAGTATCCATATGCCTAGTTAAAAATATTCACCAGGGATCGGAGAGGTAGGACAGCACAGTGGGTGCTTGCCTTACCAGGTTTACTCCCTGGCACCATGTATGGTTCCTGCTCTGAGCAGAGCAGGCCACTCTTTCATCCCAGTGGTCACTTTGTCATCACCGGCAGCCAAATACACATGTGGGTGATGTACTCCAGGCTCCTAAGGACTCTAGGAATGTGAACAGCTTAACCCCTCTCTGTTCTCAGTTTCCCCAGCTGCATAAGGGGAAGGTGAAAGGAGTAACAGCCACTCAGGAATCACTCCTGCAGGGGGTGCAGTCGGGTAAGGAGTGCACCCACACCAACACTCCCAACAGGAACGTGGGACTTTCCAACAGGCAGAGACCCACTGCCCCAAATGCCTGTTTGGCAGCCCCTGGGCTTTACTGAGAACCAAAGTTCAGCATGCTTGGAGCTCCTTCATCAGTACTTATCTCTAAAGGCAGGCCAAGGCCCTGCTCCCAGGCTGGGGAGGGAGCTCAGGAAAGGCCCCACCCACCTCTCAGAGGGAAGGAGATGCCACAGGACACCTCTGCACAGCCACCAGGTGACACCAGGCCCATCCCACTGCACTCGGGGCACTTCTGTTGGAAAACCAACCCTGGGCGACCCCCAAACACACACCAGAACCTGGGATCCTCTATCCCACTGTGACTTGGGATGCCAGCTCACAGCTTCCTCCAAGGCTTTAGAACTTTCTAGGGGAAAAAAGAAAAGGATAGAGAGGAATGAAGGAAAGGGGAATCAAAAGGGGAAAAAAAGGACTTTCTCACATGGGTCTTCACAAGCTCATGGAGCTCTACTGAGGGGACTGAAGTCAAGGGTTGGCGAGACCGGCTCAGCCAACTGACAGGAGGGCAAAGGGGCACCAAGTGTCCTCTCTTTAAAACTTCTCAGCACCACTGACCTGTCCTCTGGCATCAGCCAGCCCTACCCACCTCTGTCTCTATATCTGCATACAGGGGGAGCTCCTCTCTCTAGCTCTGTGTGTCTTTATGTACTTCCCTCCCTCTGTTTCTCTCTCTGTCTTGGTCTCTTTCTCAGCCTGGGTCTCTCTCGCCATGTGTTAACCTCACTCCCTTTCCCTGTATCTATCAGGGTCTCCCTCTTCTCTCCTCTTGTGTTTCTCTCAACTTCCCCGCGCCCCTGAGTGAAACAGGCAGTCACTGATGCTTACCAGCGCCTCATAAGCCTACTCGTCAGCCCGAGTGCTTTGTCAGCTGCTATATCTCAAGGACATCAGACAACGGACAGCGAACAATGGAAGTTACTTCCTTGTTGAATGAATAAACAACTGATGAGCACACAATAAAGGGAAAAATGAAAGACCCCAACACTGCAAAAGATGGTGTGGTGACCTCTGTAGGCCCTTGGAAGACTGGAACTAGGAAGGGAAGGGACAGAGAAGAAAGAGGGTCAACTTGTCAGTTCTTACCTGACTTAAAATTTCAGGATTTGTAAGAACACCAATGGGGTGTGTTTATTGCAGTGTGTGGAGGTTTAGGGGCTGACAATCATGAGCAGGAGCCAGGAGGCTGTACAGCAACTAGGACACCTGCCCCAAATTTAACTCTTGGTAGCACATGACCTCATGAGCACCACAGGTGTGGTCCTGGAGACCTCCGCAAGCTTGGGGTTGGGAGGGAGTAATCCCAGCACTAGAGGGTCCAAGTAGCATCCTCGTGCCCTCACTGTGAACCACTGGCCCACTTGGTCAAGTATCATCAAAAGTGGTTCAGGGTCCTCTGAGCACTGATTGGGAGGTTGGAAACCAAGAGAATAAACAACATTCAAATGAAAGCATGTGGGGGGGGAGCAATAGCACAGTGGGTAGGGTGTTTGCCTTACACTCAGCTGACCTGGAGTTGGATCCCCGGCATCCCATATGGTCCCCCTAGCACTGCCAGGAGTAATTCCTGAGCAAAAAGCCAGGAGTAACCCCTGAGCATTGCCGGGTGTGATCCAAAAAGCAAAAAAAAAAAAAAAAAAAATCAAATGAAAGATTGCGGCACGGTTTCCCAAACACACTTCCAAGAACTGGGGTTCGGAGCCCAGTGTCACGTGGCCTGTCTGGGTCTCCTCACCGGTCCAGTGGAAGCCTAGCACATCAAACTCACTGAACACAAAGATGCTGGGTTTACAGAGGGCAACTGACAGCTCAGGAAGGAAAGGGCCACCTCCAAGGCCACAAGACTAGAATGGTTCCTACTGACCTGGGCCAGTAGGGTCTCTGACCCCCTCAGTTGGAGAGTCCAGGCCTCTGGACACTTGGGAGCACAGGCACTGCAGCTGGAGTGACCTCAGGGTACGAGCAGTGGGGACTAGGCCTTCCATAACAGGATCACCCTGTTTCTGTCCCCCGAGAAAATGCCGTAACCCTCAGGCTAGTTATTGCCTCTCCTCAGTCGAGTTATCACAGTGCAGCAGGCAGGCCTGGAGCATCCACTGGCCTCACACAAATACACCTACCAAAAAGAAAATACACCTACCAGGACACTGAACAACAAGCTAGGAATGAGAGCAACTGCTGTCCATGAGAGCAACGGTCCCTTTCTCTGCATGTAAAATCACAGGGGCTGCCTCTGACCTGATGGCTCAAGCTACACCACCTCCCAGGGTCTGTGGCAATATGGAGGATGGTGGGGAAAGTTGCCAGGAGGCAGGGACAGAGGCACATCCCCAAGATTTTCTTTCTTCACCAACCAACAGTCCTAAGCACCCAGCAAATGTCCCATGCTGGAGATTACCAACCATGCTGTGTCCTGTTGATGCATAAAATCTACTTCCCTGAAAGTGGGCAAAGACATGAGCCTAAGCCTCCTGCTTGTGCCTTTGCTTGAAGCTGAGTCTGGCCCTCTGTGCTGTCCCTCGGATAACCTGAAGGCAGCCAGCATATGGACCTTCATGGGAGCCTGGGCCTCTGAACAAGTGAGCCAATACCCTCCCCACCCCACTCCATAAGTGTCAGCAAGGACACTTCCCTGGACAACTTTTTAGGCATATTGGATTCCCAAGGACCCCAGGAGAGGCTGGGAAGATGGGTCAAAGGACTAGGTACATATTTGGTATGGCGGGAGGCAGGTATAATCCACGGCACCACACGGTCCCCTAGCACCTCTAGAAGCAGGCACCGAATACCAGGAAAGGGGCATGGCAGGGCAGCTACAGGAAACAGCAGCCTCCAAATGGGCAATGCCCACCTCCCCCCTGGGTAACTACATGAAAGAGTTAGTGGCGGCCACAGCTACCACCGCTGCAGTTACAAATATGCTCAAGACAGGGGCACTGTCACTCTTAGTCTGGGCCACAGCACTTCACTGAGCTAGGAAGCTCCAGGTCTCCTCTCCCGGGTGTTTCTAACTCACTCTTCTCCTTTTCTTACTTCTTCAGGGCCCCAGGGACAGAGAACTAAGGGTACAGCCCAGATTGTAACCGATATTCTGGCCCCGCGCTCTCAGCTTTGCCACCTTAGGTCTGGTTTAACCTTTGCACACTCCATTCATCCTTTTATCTGTGCAACAAAAGACAATCACAGTAACTCAGGAGACCCTGACAAGGACACAAGACATCTGAGCACAGCAAACACTTTCTGAAGTGCCAGGCACATAGTAGGCACTCACAGAAATGCTAATTATCATCATCTCATGGACAGTGGCCTTCAATACTAATAACTGTCTCTGTCTGATAAATGTATTTCATGACAAAAACATAGCCAAACCTCCAGGTCTTCTAATCAGCAATTCCAAAGCAGTGTCAGAGAAGTCGTATCTCATCTACTCCGTGCCCTACCCATACACCCACCTCCCACCCACTAACACCGACCTGCCAGCTGCCCCCTGCACAATGAGCTCCCTGGGGCTTTGGAGAACGAGGACAGACACCAAAGTAACCTAGAGCCGCCCGCCACTATTAAAAACTGTTCCTCTGCAGGCATGTGGGAAGAAGTCCGTGCTTATGTCTGAGACATAGCAGAGAAATGAAATACTGAGAAAGGCTCACACAGTTCAGTGTTTATTAAAGTAACAAGAGTACAGGAAACCAGAACACAATTCCTGTTGAAGTAACACATTGGAGGAACCCTTTCTTCCGTTATCACTGTGATTGGCCGTGCAAGTGACAAGTGTCCTTCTGCCAGCCATAGTCCCTGATGATCCCAGCAGGAATTAGCAGCTCCAGGACGCCACTGATGCAATGTGCCATAGAGAGGATCAGTGATCAGGCCCGCCAAGCCCCTGCAACCACCTGGAGGGAGCACCGATGCATGGATACATTCAGTGTCTTGGGTTTTCTTCCAAAGGAAGTATATTATACATCATACACAAATGGAACAAGTCCAACAAGGGTCCTTTATTGCCACTGAGAAGGGAGGAAATAATTCCTAGTCTCATAACCAATTTAAGAACCCAGCAAGAGGGTTTTTTTTTCCCCAAATGTCATAGTCCCGGCTTTCCTGGCTTGGCAAATAGCACATCTATGTTTCAGGGAGCCTCAGGATGAAGGCAGCACAGGGCTACAGGCTGTGACCATGCACGGCGGAAGCAGCCTCTTCCATTCTCGAACATCAGGAGTGCTGTGGGCTGTCCACCTGGCTCAGCTGTCTACACAGCACAGCTGAGTCAGCAGGGGTGTTGATCTCTAAATAGTGCAAACACTGGAAAGTAAAAATACATTACAACCTCCTTTGCTTCTCCAGGCCAGCAGCCATTAAAACTCCAGCTCACCAGACTCTGAGTTTCCTCAGTTTCCTAACTCGATCCAACAAGGTACAAACAGGGAGCATGGAGTTGAGTCAAATGGCACCTGTCCCTACACAAAAAAAGTTCTTTTTTAATGCTTTAACTGCAGATACACAGTAATCAAGCCTGGAATGTAGACACAGTTCAAAAAACAAATGAGTTAAGTGTAATTAATGTGAGCATCAGCAATACAAGGTTTAACACATTCTTAGTGGCATGAGGCATGACTCCTCTTTTAAAGTTCAGAAATAAGATGCTTCTGAAGGGGCCTCATCTGGCTGCAAATGCCAGAAGCAGGTGGAAGAAGCTGCAGAAGAGCCAGGGGTGGAGATGAGAGAAGACTGGAATATGCCAGAAGGAGGCTATGGAGGGTCAGCTCTTCCCTAGAGCCTCAGCACGCAACAACCTGCAGTGTTGCAAGTTCCCAGCAAGGCCAGAACCAGGCAGCCCTGTCGAGTGCCCTGGAGCAGTCAGTCAGGCAATGTCTATAAGTTAGTGCTGAGTCAGGCACAATGCTAGACCTGGAGCAATTCAAGTGTTTTTGTGTTATATAATTCCGCAACTTCCCTTGAAGATGCTGGAAGAGTCAGAGTCGCGTGGAAGAGACACACCTCCCTAGAGCTCTAAGAAATCAGGTTAAGGTGTGGAAGTGAGAAGCTAAGAGAGCTACAGGTGTGAATTACGTTGAGTGTGAATCACGTACAGAACGTAACTGCTTCGTTATCATGGACAATAAAAAGCAATTCAAATATCCTGAAAAAATTATCTTATAAAAATATCTACATTAAAATTTTTAGCCTGAAAGCTATAGCTTCAATTTTATTTTTAAAAAAAGGCAATCTTTGAAAGAATCTGGCTCAGGAATTTACAAACATTACACTGTAACAGATATCAAAGTAAGACAGCTCAAAAAGCATCTATGGGGATATTGCAACTGGTTTGTCGTGAAATAGAATGAGATATTCTTATTGCATAGCAGAAAATGAGGTCACTTTCATTTGCATAATACTGCGACATTTTAGATGCAGAGATGCCACTGAGTACATAGGAAAAATAACTGAAATCCAGGGTCTGACTTCTATGTTATCCAAATCAGTATCCAAGTGGTGTCTAAGCTGCTTCTAACCTTGGGCCACAATTCCATTTCACTGCTGTGAGCAGACTGTAAATTTACTACTGCAACACCTGGATTGGGAAATAGGGAGCATGGGGGTCACCTGTCTGTGACCAGCACGGACTTGAAAATAAGCCTGCTGTGTCCACACATGGAGAGAGTGAGGATTGTACCTGGCATAAAGAGGTTCTGTTTGGCATCTAGGGGCAGCTGGAGCAAATTGGCATTTTGGTGATGACATACCAGTGTTCTAGTCCCCATGAGAAAGGACATGTGTGTATGAAACGGACACGGTCTCAGCAGCACCCCAGCACGGACAGTGCTTCCTGGGACAAGAGACATGGGGCAGAGCTGACAGCAGAACACACAGCTGGCTGGCTTTGGCGGGGTCTCGCAGACCACAGCCCTCCCTCCACGTAAGCATGGAAGTGTGACTTCTAGGAGCTGGGGAGGCGAGGGAGGTCACCTTTTATCTAAAACTAGGAGCCATGTGACAGCACATTGCAGACCTTAACCCCCCAACTCTATCCTGCAACCCAAGAGAAGTTCCACTCCTTCACTAAGTGGAAAGGGAATGAGTGAAACAAAAAGCTCATTCCAGAGCCAGGGCAGAGCTCTGAGGCCAGCGTCATCGTTGATTGCCAACAAACCACAATGCCCAAGTCAAAGTGCACTTGTGCTCCTCCAGGGCCGTCTCCCAGCACCCCCGTGGACTGGGTGCTCCTGGCAGCTCTTACCTCACCAGGCTAGTGCCTGCTCAAAATCTATGAGAGCTGAATAACGTGCACAGTGAGTACACAGTCAATCCACTAAGGGGCCAGCCCCACCAAGGGGAGACTCCTAGATTCCCACCTGTGGAGTGATGGGGCAGGGCAGTCTCCTGCAGTGTCAACTTGGAAGTAACCTGACTGCAGCAAATATCCAGCATCAGGGCTCAGAAAGCTCCTTGACTCCCTAAGTTGCCCTAAGAAAAGGCTCACCTCCAGCCTCCAGGTGTGAGACCATGAAACCATGTTCCAGTAACAGGCTGGAAATTCCAACACCAGTAGCTTATTCATTAAAACACTCCCTTTTGGGGCTTGATTTTGGGTGGGAGTGGAGGGTGATGCCCAGGAGTTACTCCCTCGTTCTGCACTCAGGAATCATTCCTGGCAATGGTCAGGGGACCATATGGGATGCTGGGTATCAAACCCAGGTCGGCTGCCTGGGGCTTGATTTTTAATGTGCATGGCTCTACATGCCCTCAAGTATACCCCTGCCCCATTGTCAGATGCTTCCAGTTCCATCATTAACCATGTTTACCACCAATGCTTTAGCAAAGCCTTGTCAAGCTTTTCTTTTTAAAACACAAGCACCCCTGAGAGAGATCAAATATCCAAGGCCTATCACTATCTCCTTCTTCACAGGGGAAGCAAGGAGGAGGAGGCATAGGCCCTGGAATGGAGAGAGGCTGTGAGAAGAGGAGGAGGATCTCAGACAGACCTGACCTTTGTCACAAAGTGCCAAGCCCAGGCCAGCACCCGCCAGCTGCCTCTTTAGTGCTATCATGTCTGAACCACGTGGCCCCATCTAATTTTGGGCACACCAATCTTTGGGTGTGGGGCAGAGTGGCCCTTCACTTATCCTCAGAACCAGAACCCCTGCAAGTGAAATGAGCTGGCTGTGAATAAGCAGCTTGGCAGGAAGTACCCAGCAGAACCTCCTTTCCTGGGACCCCAGAAGCTGGAGCCTCTCTGGGGCTGTTATGAGCTCAGACCCGATACTTGCCACCATGGTGTGTGTTTTGCTTCTCATGTCTTTTCTCCAGTTTGTCACTTGAGGCTTCTCTGAAGAGAATGTTTTCCCAGCAGAAGAGATTTACAAAACTCCCAAACTGGAGTCCATGTCATCAAACATCAGTGTGTACAGTCTATCTGCTTCCTGGAGGAGAGGGCCCGCACCCGCTGTTCCCTGCTTGAGCCTGGACACCCAGCTCCTCTGCAGATAGCAGCAGTAGTCAATGCCAGGGTGTGGGTATGATCACTGCACTAGCCCTCTCCCGGGATTTCTGGACACTTCCTGTCCCACTGGACACCAGAAGACAGCAACTTCAGTAGTCTCAGGGGCTCCATGGAGTAAATGCAGAAGAGAGGTTTCTGTGATTTGATATTTTAGCATCATGTAAGGATCAGTAGTAAAGAAATTCAGTAGGTTATCACACACACACACACACACACCTTGATGAAACATCTCTCTCTCACACACACACAACTTGATGGAACAGCATCTACACACACACACACATACACACACACAAGAGTTCTGCTTATCTGTTGTTCCTGTAGCAGCACACAAAAACAAAAAGGTGTTGCTGAGCTATCAGGAACCCACTGCTCAGGGCAGTGGCTGAAACACCTCAGGGAGCAGGAGGTGGGTCCCCAGTCTTCGTGCAGGGATGCCATGTGGCGGGTCCAAGGAGAGCAGTTCTCATCCACTGCAGACTGAGCACGCTGGCAGCAGGGGGCATCCAGTCTCATGGCCTGCTGCTCTGGGTACCTCCCTTCCTCCACCTCCTGGCAGCAGAAGTTGGGGTCACAAGGGCTTATGAATCACAGCAACACCTAAAAAGAAAACAGGAGACAGATATCATCTTCACTTCTTCGAAGTTATTTAGTGCTTCATGGAATTCATGAATCTCAGGCCAAGTCCACAGCCTAGGGAACGGAGCACCATTAGCATCCAGACATTGAAGGGCCTGGGACTCAGGCTGCCGGGCACTGCTTCCTACTTTCTCAACCAAGTTCCTGCAAGACTCTGGCAACCATGAGGACAGCTCCTGGAGACACTGTGAGGTCTCCCCTAAAGCATCACACTGACTTCACCTGCAATAACTCCTCTCACCCCCCACTCATCCGACACACAAAAACCCAGAAGGAAGTGCCGAAGCCCTTATGGTGTCACTCAGAGAACAGATAAGGGATGTGATTCCACTTTTTAGAAACACTGACACAAACTGGAAGGAACATTGGCTGGCTTTGTGGGACTGATAAAGCTAAACTCAAGCCAACACACATCATGGCCTCAGGCAAGTCCATTTCCCCCTTCAGTCTCAGACCCATACAATTCAATATTACCTTGCTGAAAGACCCCCAACACACACACACACACACACACACACACACACACACAGGCAATACCCCTTACCTGGGCAACCATGGATAATAACGAACCTAGAGACAGTTACTCCTTACTTCATCTAGCTGATATGCTGCTGGAAAGTGACCTTACGTGAAAGCATGTGTAACAAAGGCAGGCAGTCGGAAAACATCATTTCCTTCATCAGTTAGGATTTCTGCTCATCAACTTTATAATGAAACACTATACAAGGATTTGCTGGCCTATGCTTTTTCCTATAGAGACATATCTATGCAAAAGATACCTTTATAGATTAGATACTAAGAGACTAAAGACTAGTAACTGATATTAAAATAGTACAACTAAGTACTATATTGAGTAATTAAAGTCATGTGAATCAAATCTTTCTCTCTGGATTTCTAACATAATACTTCACACAATGGTCACCAACTAGTAACTGAAACCTTGAGAAGTAAGACCACAAACAGGAGACAACTGCGCTTGCAAACACATTCCATCTGTGTGCTAGCGTTAACTCTGCTGAACCATATTCCACACCTAATTTGAGGATTCAGGGGCTACGCTAAAATTGTGCTGCAATGTACCGAGGCTATCCAGAGTTACTGCAGGTTGACTGAACCAACATCCACCTACTGGTCCCCTGCTAATAGAGACCAGTAAATCATGGGACCAGCTTCCCACACTACCTCACAGACCACTGGGAACCTAGTCCTGGTCAATATAATGGCTACGGGGTTCTGGTTGAGGCTACAAGACCTAAAAGACAGCAGCGGTGGTTAGTCAAGTGGCCAAGTGAACAAAGAGAGGGAAGCTGGTTCTTCAGCGATGGTCAGGACTGCCACTGGGCTCTTTGGTGCGTGACACAGATGGCGCTCCTCCCACAGTTAGGCAAGGACCTGTTAGTTTTTCTGGTTCCTGCAACTAAACAAAACCCCAAGACTTAGAGATAAGGTCTAGGACTACAGTTTAACTGGAGCTTTATTCTGACATAATCCCAAGAGGAAAAGTTCTGGTCAAAGATGAAACTGAAAGGACATTGTGAGAAGAAACCCCAGGATTCCCCAAAGATGAAATTCTGCTAAGATAATTAATGAGTCAGACAAGCAAAGCTCAGAGATGGCAGGCCCTACAACTTTGGGCTTCTCTGAGCAACAGATGATCATTTTCCCCATCGAGGCCACCCCAGGGGTGCTTGAGGCCCAGGGGGGTTTTCCTGGTGCATTTTTTACTTTTTTTTTAAGCGGGGCCAGAACAATAGTATAGTGAGTAAGGCGCTTGCCTTGTGTATAGCCAACCCTGGCACCTGATATTGTCCCTTAAGCCACGCCAGGAGTGATCTCTGAGTACACAGAAAGGAGTAAGCCCGAGCACTTCTGGGTGTAGCCCCCCAAAGAAATAAACATTCCATATGAAAATGTGGTTCTTGAGCTATCCAGTAAATTTTACCCTGTGTCAAACACATTAAATGCATTTGCACTGTCATCCTCAGCCAGAAAGCTATCAAAAAGGTGTGACTGAACACAGGCAAGTAGCCAACCCCACTGCAGAGGGAGGCAAACCCAGCCCCAGCAACTGTCTGTGTGACTGTGACCCACCTGCAGTTACACCATGGTCCATCCCCTGCAGAAAGTGTTTCTGCAAACACAACCCACCCACCCCTTTGCCCCAGGTGCCACATCACAAGAAAGGGCCCCCAGGAAGCACTGGTGCACTCACCTGCATAGCTCCGCCCGTGCTCATATTGGTCGGCAGCAGGGTCCACTTGTCGGTGACAGGATTGTAGTACTCCACTGATGCCAGGTTGCAGGATCCATCATCCCCGCCAACCACATACAGGAGCCCGTTCACCGCGCAGACCCCTGGGATCAAATAGAAGCCATCACTGTGAGCGCCAAGGCCATGTGGCTTAAGGCCAAAGGCCCAGTTAGATCACATCAGTTGAGGCCACGAACACATTCTAGCTACCCCTGTTTACATGTCTACTCATCAGCAGCATGCAAGTTTACAAGCAGCCTGAAAGCCATCTGTAGGCCTTTGTAGCTCAGGAAGATGAGATAAACTCATGCTTACACAGGACAAGGAGGCACAAAGCCACCTACAAACACAGAACAGGACAGAGTTGTAAGAGAAACCAGCTTCTAGGAGAGTTGGGCTCCAGGCAACAATCCCCTAAACCCTCTGGGGGAAATCATGCTGGCAGGAAAGGAAGGAGACAGAGGGAATCAGGACTGTCCCAGTGGTGAATCCCAGCAGGGGCCTGGCTAGCTCACAAAGGCAGGGAAGATGGAAGGTTTCCTGGCCAGCCTGGAAAAGGAAGGAGGGCACCCGGGCCAGGTCCATACATCCCTGAGCTCAGCCACACAGGCAGTTCTGGCGCACTGTTACTGACCTGGGCATTTTTCTGGCTGAGTGTATGCATGTGTACTGGGGTCGCCCCTCTACCGGGAGAAGGATCCTCCAAAGCTAAGTGGGAACATGCCTTGTACAGACCTTACTGCTCGAGCCTCTCCATTAAAGGCCCCCAACCTGACTGTGCTCCAGGAGGTAGAATTCTAACGCACCTGCATTGCGCCGGCACATGTTCATGTCGGCCACCTGCTTCCAGGCGTTTGCTCCAGGATCATAAACTTCAACGCTCTTCCTCACCAAGGGCCCATCGTGCCCACCTGTGGCATACAGCTGCCCGCTGAGGACCCCAACCCCTGCAATGCAGAGCACAGACTTCCAGTCTCATGCTGGATGCAGGAGGCCATGAGACCTACCATCCTCCCTGGAAGCACCTTCACAGGGGTGCAGAGGGGTTGGGGGGTTGGGGGAGATACACTCAGCAATGTCCCCGTCTCCCTAAATGAGCCTCAGCATCCTCATGAATGAAACCAAACACCTGCCTGCCTAAGATGATCAACCTGGAAACTTCACAACAGAAAGCAAGTATGGCTCCATACTTGTTAGAGTATTCTAGAATTACATACACAATATACACTAGTTATATGTACACTATGAAAATTCACATGTGTATGCATCTATAAATATGTGTGCATGTAACACTGGGGGATAGTAGGGTTGTGTCAAAAAAACAAAAGGAAAAGGACTAAAAAATACCACCAGATGGGGCTAAAGAGAACACTGGGCAGAGTCTAGGTTCAATCCCCAGCACCACAAATGGTCCCTGAGCCCTACCAGGAGCGATCCCTAAGAATAGAGCCAAGAGTAAGCCCTGAGAACAGCCAGGTATGGCCTAAAACAAAACAAAACCCCACCATAACCTTAAAGCAGAAATTCCCTCTTTTTTTTGGGGGGGGGGGGGCATTTTTGGGATCATACCCAGTGATGTTCAGGGATCATTCTTGGCTCTGCACTCAGGAATCACTACTGGCAGTGCTTGGGGGACCATTTGAGATGCCGGGTTGAACCTGGGTCAGCCACATGCAAGGCAAATGCCCTCCCCGCTGTGCTATCGCTCCAGCCCCATCTTCCCTCTCCTTGCAGAACCACAGCTAAACTGTCTCATTCTCCGACATATTGCTTGCATGACTTTTATTCCTCACGTTGAGAGAGTAAAGACTGAACCATGCAGTGAGTGTGCAGGGACCAAGCTTGCAAGATGATCCTGCCCTGGATGTCTGACAGGGACAGACTTTTCCGTGCTTTGACAGCATTTCTTACAGGCTTTCACACAACCTTTTATTTTTTTATTTATTTTATTTTATCTTATTTTAGTTTATTGAATCACAATGTGATGGGCCATTACAAAGCTGTTCATACAACCTTTTAAAGCACTTTAATACAGGTCGTAGAAGGAAAGGCAGGAGGGCAGCACTGAGCCCCGGAAGGAGCCAGCCAGCTGGATCATGACACTGGAGCTCAGGATCTGGGCCTGAAAGTCACCTGCACGGTGAACCCGCCCCTTCAGGGACTCAGCTTTCTAATCTGCAAAACGAGGTCGCTGGACTACACCAAAAGGGCTCCAGGGGACCCTGGATTATACCACTCTTTGGACAGTTGCATCTCCTAAGCACCTGGGTGGCTGGGTTTCTTTCTGAAACAGTTTTTTTCAGTCTCAATCTCTAAGATGCTGCTCCAGAATAATAAAAAAAAGTACTGCTGGTGGTTAGAATTGGCAAACAGCAACGAGGACTGCAGCTCTCAGCCACAAATGTCCTACATGCCCTATCCACAGGATGGAGCTAGTCTGATTCCCTGGCTCTGGAGGTAGGAGACTCCACAAACACCCTTTGAATGACAAAATATGTAAATCCAACCCAGCCATCATGCTGCCAGGATAGGCTCCTCGCGGTGCCGGAAGTGAACAGCAGATGGTGGTGTTGTATCAAAATAGCACATGGATCTGGTCTGAATATTCAGTGTGTTCCCACACTGCCTCTGTGTGCTGCTTAACTACCACAGCCTGGACATAGAGGCCTTTTCCCATACACAATCACTGCCCATGTCACCCTCAGAAGTAGCCTCAGAAAGCAGAGGCTTCTGGGACCCAGAGCCATCACAGCTCCACAGGGACCGCCACACCTCCTGTGTGAGCTTTCCTAATTCCACACACATGCTGCGCTGGCTTCTCGCTCTCTAAACACACGCTGCTACCTCAAGGCACAGCGGGTTTCTAGGAAGTGCCAGGAAGGAATCTACCCAGACTTCATAAGCCTGTATTACCTGAGAGCTGTATGCAGGGAGAAGAGCTGGGGAGGGGGAAGGGGGTGATGGAACTGGCCCCACATCAGGGAAGCCAGGTGGGAAGGGGCTCAAGGTCTTGCCCACGCAGAGAACAAGTCCAGCCTAAGACAGGTTAGCAGATGCCATGTTGCAGGGCCATCAGGGACAGGCAGCCTCAAAGGAGCAATGTAGACACAAAGGATTCTTCTTCATTTTTTTTTTTTGACACAAAGGTTTCTTAAGTGGAATCATGGACCTTTTTCTTTTCTATCCAGAAAGTGCACAAAAAGTCCCCAAAATTTAAAAAAAATCAAATCATTTTTAAGCAGTGCTGGGGATGTGTTTGGTCCTATAAAATGAGATCCCAGCTCAATCTCCAAAATTATATCACACAAAGTAGCAGAGTGGTGGGTGGACAAAGGGGCCAATTCCCAATTGTGCTTGTCTTCCTGAAGCCCCCCAGGCCTTGCCGCAGGTCCAGGCTGGCCATTACTCCCTGCAGGAACAGGAGCAAGAGCCAGTGCCTCTGCCCGAGCCTCTGGCCGCCCTCCCAGACCCGGCTCTTCGGACCCTGAGATGATGCAGAAGACAAAGCAGGGAAGAAGGAATCATTACTTTGTTTTCCTGGAGAATCCCAAAGGACACAGTGCTCTGGTCTCCCCACAGGAAGCGGAAGAGGACTGAGTCTGGGAAGGTATTCTCTCCCCCTGTGGGGAAGGGTGGGGATGAAGGGACAGTATTCATCTCCACATCCCAGTATTTCAACCACTAAGACAAAAACTCTACACATGCCTCATTAGGCATGTCCATGGAGGGCTGGGACCACGTGCAGTATGAGCCCTTCAGAAAAATGAGAGGGATCATCTGGGGCTCCAGAAAGCTAATGGACATATCTGAGTGGGCATCTTTGCCAGTTACTAGTGATGGGACTCTGAGCAAATGAGTCAACCCAGGATCCACTGACTTTCTAGGCCTGATTAGTGAAATTACAATTATATCAACTATTTTGGGCTTCGATTTTGGTATCATTTGCTGCAGTGCTCAGGGGTGACTCTTGACTCAGCTGTTGATCCTGTTAGGTCTTGAGGAACCATGTAGTGCTGGAGATCAAACCCAGGTGTTCCACATGGAAAGCCTGTGCTCCAGACCTCAGAGCTACCTCTTTGGCCTTGGATTCACATTTCAGGGCTGTGATAAAGACTACAGACACTGAGGCACCAGAAGTGCTCGGTACACCTAGCAAAGAGCAGGCCTTTATGCCGAAGAGATGCAGATACCTCCAAAGAAAGAGGGGAAATGAGGACATGATCTCAACCACTTGCTTAGCAACGGGATCCATTCCCTGGAAAGGGAAACTTCTAAATGTTGTGCCCAGCAGAGAGGTTTTAGTGTGAGTGTATGCATCAGAAGGCAGGGAGGAGAATAAGAAGAGAAGGTAAAACGGTAAGCTGCTGGTCAGGTGAATCTCTGACACGGCTTGCCTGTGTACCATCCCCCAGGCCCCCATACCTGCACCACTGCGGCGTGTGCTCATGTCTGCCACGTAGGTCCACTCATTGGTTGCTGGGTTATACTGCTCCACAGTGCTCAGGCACTGGCGGGAAGCCCCCGTCATAACCCCCCCAACAGCATACAGCTTCCCTGGAACAAAAAGAGTCACTGAGGCAACACCAGGGACCCCGTCACAGTGCGGGGGTGGAGTAACCAAAGTTCCATCTTTTTTTTTGTTTTTTTGCTTTTTGGATCACACCCAGCTATGCTCAGGGGTTACTCCTGGCTCTGCAATCAGGAATTACTCCTGGCAGTGCTCAGGGGACCATATCAGATGCCGGGGATTCAACATGGATCCCCATGTTGGATCCCCAGCTGTGTGCAAGGCAAAAAATGCCCTACCTGCAAAGTTCCACTTTGAACCCACTGGGGCACCCATCAGCACCCAGGGGTCCTTCCCTCTGAATTTCACCAGCTCACTCCCAACCAGCTTAATCTTCCTTTCCATCCCTGTCTTCTTCTTTCCCTTAAGTCACAAGCTCCTCAGAAGCAGTACTGAGCTTCTTCCTAGATAAGCATCATAAATTCCGACTGTGACCTGTACTGCTGTGGCTCTGCAAACCCTTGCTAGTAAACTACAGCAGCTCTCCTCTAGAATAACGCATCACGACATAGAAAACCAGAGAGCCCCACCTAGCGGCAGACAGGCCCAGCATCTGGCAAAAGGCTCACGGTAGCGAATGAACAATGAATAGGAAAGTGTTTTGCTGTAAGAGCATATGTCTGTACTCCTTTCACGTCTCAGGAAGGTGGAGCTTGCAAATAGAGGCCCTGGGCACTGATGCTCGGGGCTGGGGCAGCTGGAATGTATCTGCAGACTTTAGACCTCTGAGCCATGCCCAGAACCCAGAAGCACTGACACCTATTTTAGAATTAAAAGGCCCTAGACTTTAATATCCATGCACATCCTTTCTGATGGGCATGAGGTTGGACCAAAGGAGAAGAAGCCGGTATATGATCTCTCCCAGAGCAGACTCAAATGTTTGAGGTCTAACACGTAATCTCAGAAAGCACTGGGGGGTAAGGGGGTGGAGGGGTCTCACTGGTGTAGGCTGGGGCTGGAGAATCGTACTTTACCCACAGGGGTTTCAGACCTATGGAGTCCATGAGATTATTAATGGGGATCTTAAACACATGCTATAGACTAAACAGCCAAAAACAGATTCATTGACTGGGTTAGTGCAACAGAAGTGTTTTTTTTTTCTCAAATCATCCTCCATGACTCACAGACATGGAACAGACCTGCTACTGGCTCTCCCTGTGCCCAGCCGCTCATGAGGCGCCCAGGAGGGATGGCGGGTTCAAGCCCTGGCGCGCCACCTCAGCAGAGCCTCACAACAAGCCAGATGATACCCCCCCACCCCTCCACCCCATGAGGGCCTCCATTTTCCACATCCGACTTCCCTCTCGTCAGAACTCCACCCAGCAGACCAGCCAGTCACAGCCCGGCTCATCAAGATCTACCCTGCAGCAGTCTTTTTTAAATCCGGCCCAGGTATGCTGATCCAGAGACTCACAGACATGGAGCAGAGCTGCTACTGTGCTACTGGCTCTCCCTGTGCCCAGCTGCTCACGAGGCGCCCAGGAGGGATGGCAGGTTCTATCCCTGGCCCGCCACCTCAGCAGAGCCTCACAACAAGCCAGACAAACCCCCCCCACTCCATGAGGGCCTCCATTTTCCACATCCGGACTTCCCTCTCATCAGAAGTCCACCAAGCAGACCAGCCTATCACAGCCCAGCTCATGCAGCAGCAAGCAGCAGCGCGGTTCATCCATAAATGCTGGATTTAGAGGTGACTACAAGAGTATGCCACCCGCATGGCAGAGCCTGGCAAGCTACCCGTATCGTATTTGATATGCCAAATACCAGTAACAATTATACACCTCATTCCCATGACCTGATGGAATGGTTTGAGGCTCTTTATGTTCCTGGAGCAAGCAGGTGCCCTTGGGCTCTACTAGCATGAGACAGGACATATGGAGATGTTACTGGTGCCTGCTCGAGCAATTGATGATGAACGGGAAGACAGTGATACAGTGATCCTCATGTATTTTTTTTAAATTTAATGTTTTAATCCATCTGTGACATACTGTTTAACACTGTTTAACTGTTTTTAAAAATATTTTGTTATACCACCATGAAATATACAATTACAAAGATGTTCATGTTTGGATTTCAGTCATACAGTGTTCCAGCACCCCTCATGTACTTTCTTAACAGAGAAATACCAAATTAAAATTTCTATGGGAAATCTGTAATTATTTTAAATTAGAAAGACTCTTGGGCTCAAAACAAGATTCACTATCAGGCATTGACATGTCAAATGTCAATATCTTCTCTTATCACCTGGGATCCCCATTTGCAACTGTGTCCTGGGAGCTCCTTACCCAGGAGGGCAACTAGTTTTTAGTCCTGCTCTGGTGGTTGACATTCTTAGCTAAGGAAACAAAGAGAAATGGGATGGTGAGGTTAAACAACACACTACCATTTGGCAGACAAAATCAACTTCTGTTCCACTAGAAAGATGAGATGGCAGAGAAACGTCATGGTAAAAAGACAAAATTTTTGCTTGTACTATGATGAATTTTCAGTGTGTTAGGGAGAAAGCGCATTTGTATACATAGACGACCGTGGAACAGAAGAGCAGAAAATGATGTCCGCTCTCATCCATTGTGGGTGGGAATGTCAACTGGTACAGCCTTTTTTGGAAAACAATATGGACATTCCTCAAAAGACTAGAAATTGAGCTCCCATTTGACCCAGCCATACCACTCCTGGGAATATACCCTAGGAAGCCAAAATCACACAAAAGCAACACTATCTGCACTTTTATATTCATAGCAGCACTATTCACAATAGCCAGAATCTGGAAATAACTAGAGTACCCGAGAATTGATGACTAGATAAAAAAAAACTTTGGTACAACTACACAATGGAATACTATGCAGCTGTTAGGAAAAATGAAGTTATGAAATTTGCCTATAAATGGATGGGCATGGAGAGGATCATGTTGAGTGAAATTAGCCAGAAGGAAAAAGGCAGATATAGAATGACTGCATTTATTTGCATGACATAAATATTCAAGTGATCAAGTGATAAATATATATATGTATATGTATATACATATATATTATGATACCAATATCCAAGGTCAGGCAAAACATGAATCAGGAGGTCTTGTCAAAGGAGGAATCTACCACAAGCATGTGGGAGTCAGAGGTTAGGTAAGACAGAAGGGAATAGTGTGCTAATAATTGTCAAAAATGATAATACCAGCCTAGAATTGAGCATTGAATATAGGTAAAAAGATACACCAGATAACCTCTAAATGTATGTATTGAAATCCACAATGTGTAAGAGAAGAAAGAAAGAAAGAGAGAGAGAAAGAGAAAAGAGATAAAGAACCTGCTATAGAGGCAGGCTAGGGGAAGGGGGAGGAATTGGGGACATTGGTGGTGGGAAATGGGCACTGGTGGAGGAATGGGTGCTGGAACACTGTATGACCGAAACCCAAACATGAACATCTTTGTAATTGTATATCTCATGGTGGTATAATAAAATATTTAAAAAAAAATAATGATGTCCGCGTGCCTGTCTGGACCATAGTGCAGAGCTGCATCGAAGCCCCGCCTCCCAGAAGAAGCCCCCGCCTCTCGGCTGTTCAGGACTCTCACATCTGACTCTGGGCCTGGATGGCTGCCAGGGTCCCCAGAGAAGGTCCACAGCTCCTTACCCTCGACCACACCTACGCCCACGCTGCTCCTCCGTGTGTTCATAGGGGCCACGAAGAACCACTCATTGGTCTTGTAGCTGTAGGCTTCCACCGACGCCTAGGCCTAGGAGAAAAAAAGACTCATGATGTCTGTGCCCCAGGTCTCACTGGGCAGAGCGGAGTGAGTGCAGATGTGGGGATCAGAAGCTGAATGCTCCTGCTTCACCACATGGTCATGACACCTTTTGACGCATATCAGGGTGTGTCTACTTGAGGGCACTACTGATGCAGGGGCCGGGCTGGGGCAAGAGATGAGGTATACAACGAACACTCCAAACATGTAGACAGAGAAGTGTGTTCTCAGAGATGTCCGGGGCCATCACACAGCTGTTCTCATCCATTCTCCCTTCTTTTCCTGGCCCCTAGAAGCTGGGAGCTGGCAACTTTCCAGCCTTGCTGGAAGAGACCAAACCATGAGACCCAGGCAGAAGTCTAGCAGAATTCCTGAAATGGCTTTGCTTTAATGAGACATGAGTTACACTTCTTGCCTGCTCCTACCTGGAACACAAATGAGCCTGCTGGAGCTGTAACAGTTATCTTGTGATTAGGAGGAAACGACCAAGAGATTCCTAAAGAACTTGCCCCGTGATCCTTGATTAATTAGACCAAGTCAACCTGTCAGATTCTGGACTTCTTGTTTCATAACTGAAAAAAAGTCATTCATTTATTTAAAGCACAGTTTGCTCATGGTTTCTGCTTATAGAAAAAAAGCTGTTCCTAAAAAAATCAATGCTTTGCTAGGCACCCATTTGTTCTCTTTATTCCCATATCCAGCTTATAAGAGGCAGCCTCTGCAGTGGGGAGTAAAGACCCCAGAATAAAATGAGCAAAGCAAGGAGAAATCTGGGAAATATCAGCAACTTGTGAAGACATAAATAAAAATTCTGGTTAAAAAAAAAATTCTGACATCTGAGTTCAATGAAGTTACTATCTATAGAGATATTTTACCTAGCGGTCCTCTCTCCCAGTTCATGTTTACTAAGAGTCTCACTCCAACTAGATTAAAACCAGGGGTAAGGGTGTTCACCAGCAGGCTAGGCCTTGCAAAGGCAGCAGGAACGACAATGGACAAAGTCTGTTTGGCCTGAGTCAGGTTCCTTGCTCTGACTGAAGTCTAGCTCCCCTGACATCCAGCAGACCCTGAAGGCTATATCCTGTGGAAAACTCTGCAGCTAAACCCTGTCCCTGGCTTTCTGAGTTTTCTCTTGTGAGGAAGTAGATTCCTAAGCATGGGAAAGAAGAAAAGGGCCTCTGCTAAGGTTGAGATCCTTCCCAGAGCTTAAAAGTAATCACGTGTGGTCAGGGACAGGTTCTGGCACTGAACTACACGAGGAATGATGGGCACAGTCTTGGGGCAAGAGCCAGAGGGAAAGAAGGTCGGTCCAAGAATTCACTGGGGAGTCAAGCTGTATGGAGAGTGTGGGCCAGCTGGGAGGCGGGTAGGGCTCCATCCTGGACCTACCAGTGCTGCCATCAAAGCCCCCCACAGCGTAGAGTAGGTCGTTGAGCACAGCAGCGCCCAGCGTGCCCCGGCGCTCCTGCATGCTGATGATGGATGACCACTCGTCCTTCACGCCGTCATATACATCCACGGTGCGGACTCGTAGGGATCCGTTAAACCCACCCACAGCATACACACGGCCCGCCATGAAGACCACACCTGTGCATAGGGAATCAAGGTACTGAGGTCAAACAAGGATGGGGGGCTGCCCCCGCCCCGTGCAACTGAGTGACAAGAAGGGATCCAAGGCAGGTAGGTGGATAATTTCCTACTTAAGGCAATCTCCACCTTCAGAGGTGTAGAAGTCACTGTGAGAGTCACAAGGTTTTTTGTTTGTTTGTTTTGCTTTGGGGTCACACCTGGAAGATGTGCAGGGGTTACTTCTGGCTATGAGATCAGGAATTACTCCTGGTGTTGCTTAGAGGACCATATGGGATGCTGGGGATTGAACTTGGGTTTGCCTTGTGCAAAGCAACTACCCTACCTGCTGTACCATCTCTCCCGCTCAAGGTTCATGGGGTTTCTGTGATTGCTGTTCTCATTTTTGGTGGGGAGAATGGCATGGGTTATTGTTGTTGGACCATACCCAGAAGTGCTCAAGGATTATTCCTTGCTCTGTACTCCAGGTATCATTCTCAGGGGGACCATATGTGGTGCTGGGGATCAAATCTGGGTTGACTGCATGCAAGTCATCTGCATGCAAGTCATCTGGGTTGACTGCATGTCTTATCCATTGTCCTATCTCTCCAGCCTCTCATTTTGTTTGATTCAAGCAAATGTCTTGATCCACTTGAAGTCCCAAAGAACATAAGAACTGACCCCATATGGAAAATTTGAAGGTAGAGTAGAGGGGAAGGTATGTGTGGGGAGGAGGGTGCGGTGTGCAGCACAGGTGCTGGGGGACAGGAGAAGCAGGTGATCTGATGCTACACCAGAAAGAGCTGTGGAGAAATCAACCCTATAGGCGGTGCTGCTCACCTGCTCTGCATCTCCTGGAGGGAAGCTCAGCAACCTGGTCCCACCGGTCCTCCCTCAAAATCATAGCACTCCACACTGCGGATTGCCTTGGGCGCCTGGCCTCCAACCACAATCATGACCTCCAGAAAGACAAGCGGACATTAGCCAGCTCTCCCCACCATCCAGAGTCATGGGTGACCCATCTGGGGAACTTCTAATTGCTTAGAAATTTGTCACCCACGAGTCGTGGATGGGAGGAGGTGCCAGTTTACAGAGCTGAACAATGAATCGGCTTCTATGAATCACCCACAAGTAGGAACAGTCAAGACTCAGCTTCATCCTCCCGCAGAAAGAGTTACAAAGGGTGTGCCTCCCAATTTCCCCTGCTCAGGGCAATGTGGGAACACATGTGGTCACCAGCTCGGGGCATTTCCTGTCATCTCAGGATCCTCAGGGGTTGGGATGGAATTGGGCGGGAGGTTGGGAGTAACTTTTACATCCAAACTTATACCTATTTCAGAGTAGAGTACAGCATTTAGGTGCACTCTTAAAGTAGAATGACTTCCCAAATATTGCTGAACGCACAGGCTATAAGGGAGCACTGTTCACGGAAGTATGCAAAATCATTTATGACATTCTGGAATACAGTGATATAAGTCTTTATTTCCGCAAGTCAGGTCAGAGCTACCACAGCCAGGCTGGGTGTGTGTGTTATCACTCACTTGTCACCGCAGCTCTGTCAGGTAGATACTTCACCCATGTTGACAGATAAAGAAAGCAAAGCTCCAAGAACAGAGGTGGGCTGGCGGCGGTCACCAACTGAGACAGCAGAACAGAGACTGCAAGCCAAGGCTACCTGACGCACAGCTGACATACCCCAAGGCCCCTGCCACTCCCACCCGACCCACCTAAACAGCTTTACTGCCAGGTTTTCAAATCACAAGTCAGGGTTTCAGGAGTGAGTCATGAAATTAATTTTTTTAAAGAGAAAGAGCCCACATTCCTGTAACTCTCATAACAATGCATTGCCATTGTTCTATTTCATTGAAAGATATTGCTATTAGTCTCTTGATGAGCCTATCAGAGGTATGAGCGTACAAGAAAAAAAAAATCACAGTGACGAAAGGGTTCAGTATATTCTTGGTTTTAGGCCTTGGAATGGAGCCTTCTGGGACCAGGAGCTCTGTAAGAATGGTGACGGTGCTCTCTTCACATCCCCACAAAGCACTTTGATCATCAGGGTCTGTGCACGCCCACAGGATTACATGCCCCCAGTGCCTATTATCCTCTGCATGTGGAGGTGAAGATGAATCACCTGTGCCTCAAATTCTAGATTCAGGGTCACCTGCTAGCAATGTGGGAAGGCAATGACCACCAGTGTCAGCCCATGCTATCCACAGTCAAACACAAGTAACCAAAGCTCAGAATTTAATTCTGACTCCAAGAAGATCCCCAAGACATATCATCCAGATTCAAGTAGCAGCAATAGCTGCTCCTGCTGCTGCTGCTGCTGCTGCTGGCTGCTACCAGATTTCAGTTCTACTGGGACCCTCCCTTCGGTCCTGGACTGAGTAGCTCTTCTCTGAGTCAAGAGAAGCTCTTTTCAGAGAAGAGCTGGAGTCTACATTATGTTCCACCTGTGATTCAGCTTATATTAGCAGCAAGGAACAGGTCCAGAACACCGCCAAAGCACAGCCTTTTGTCAAGCCTCCATCCCTGCCTGGCCTCCCTTGCACAGGACTCCAGGTCTTGACTGGCCTTCAGATGCATCCTAGGACTGGCCATGTCCTTCTAGTATTTTCAGCTGGGAATGCTAAACAGAAGAACAACTACAGCCAGGAGTTTCTCTGAAACCTGATTCTTTTGAAGTTGAGCAAGAGTAAAACAGATTTGTGGTTTTTATCACTGTGCCCCAAACCCTCTCACAAGTCATTCAACTTCCTGAAACATTTTTCCATTTCTGACCTAACATTCTGCTCTAATACCTACTTCTTTTCAGGTCTGAGTTGGCAGGCCGTTTCCACTGGGAAGGCACTCTGACCTCCAAATCTGATATGATCTCAGCCCTTCTCTGAGCTCACACAAGCCCTGAGTCATGCCATCAAAGCAGCCCTGCACCGGCCATATAGTGGGCTGGCTCCCCACCTTGGACAGGGAGCTGCTCTGAGGCAGAAAGCTTGCCAGCCTTATCCCCAAGGTGACCCAGTGGCCTCCACGGGCCAGGTAACCATGAGGACTTTAGTGTTTATTTGGAAAAGTAAGAAAAATAGCACATTGCAAAGAATGGACCAGAAAAGATTCACAGCTTCATGAAAAGAGGCATATGGGCCAGAATGTTGTTTGGTGGTGGAGGTATGGGGGGGGGCGGGTTAAAACATGTTGGAACATCAGAACAATTTGGAGGAACACTAAGGAGAAGGAACAAAATCAAAAGAGAAAGGGTTAAAACATGTTGGAACATCAGAACAATTTGGAGGAACACTAAGGAGAAGGAACAAAATCAAAAGAGAAAGGGTTAAAACATGTTGGAACATCAGAACAATTTGGAGGAACCTAAGGAGAAGGAACAAAATCAAAAGAGAAAGAGCCTCTCCTGCATTTTATTCAATCACGAAGAAAGGCTGCTGATTTTTCATACAGGCTTTGAGGCTCCCACTAGAAATTTTTTTAAAAGGCAAAGCTTTCAGAGAAGGTCATCATGCCCCAGAAACTGTCTTCTGCCAGGAATGGAGAAACACAGTCATAACGGAGAAAATTTAGCACTCATCTCTGATATTTTCAGAGTTACACAGAAATAATATAAAAATGTAATGTCATGCCAAAGTAACCCAACACAAACACAAAAATAATCCAGGACAAGGTTTTTAAAATAAATTTGCCTTTGAGCTTACAAAACCACTGGTGAGACATGACGGTTTATATGCATAACCTGCACAGTAATCCTAAAAGAAATCAGCAGACGCCAATGGGAGGACCGCCCCGTTCCTGAAACTGTGATGGGAGCTCAAAGAAGGTGCATTTTCTGCTTTTCCCATGGAAATCCAGTTTCTGTGGCAGGTGTTACAGAAGCCAGCCAACCAGGAGCAGCACGCTCCTTGACACGTGTGGCTGAGGACTGTGCGAACGGATTTCCTATCTTGAATAATAAAAGAGGATAGTTTCCATAGATACCCAATCTTAGCAACCACTTAGACAAAGAGGAGTATTCCCCCAAAGTCTACAAGCATTACATCTCTGAAATTATAAAGTCGAAGCTACTTCAGCAAGACCACAGGCTGTCAGGGCATGAAGACACAAGATCCATTCTCTCCTGGAAGCCCTCATTTGAGATTTTCAGAAAAAAAACTCCAGGTTCAAGGAGTTCAGGACGTATGTTTCCTTCTTTTCCCAACACTCTCCAAATCTCCATTTACTAAAATTTTGATGCATTTCGCAAATGTCACTAAGCCCAACCAGCACATCGTGTGATCATGATATATAACATCCCCCAAAGTAGTCCTAGGTAAAACCTAACTATTGGGGTTCAGAATAAAACCCCATGCGAGAATCACAATAAACAAACTGGTTCCAGGCTAGTAAAAACAGATGCCAGATGTAAATAATCTGCACCAGATCCAACAGCATTTCAGTATCACTCAAGCACTGCACAGTGCTGAAGGTCTTGCCGGCACAACAGCATCCTGGTCCCAGGTCTGTTGTTACTGTTTGAAGGCATGGAGAGCTCTGGTTGACAAAATATAGGTGACCCTGTCTCGATGGTGGTTAATGGTCAGCTCCCGCAAAAGCCCTCTCATTTCAGATAATTATACAGTCACTGACTCTAGGGAGCACCGAGACCGCCTAGAGTCATGGAAGGACATGATGCTCCCAGCAGACCAGACAAACTTTACACAGAGATCCCGCCACCTCTTTCACAAGGACAGCACTCGCTGTGTGTGATGGCACATGAGAACTTCCTTTCCTAGGGGAACCCAGCTAGGAAGGCAATAGCTGGTGAGCAGAACTGAGACCTTAATCCTCACATACAGCCATTTGATTCTCCTCTGGTCAGAGGAGCAACCTGGGGCTGCGCACACGTTTTTCATCAGGAAAGAAGAGAATCCTGTCCAAACTCTTCATGACCGGTGAGCTGGGCAGGAGGCAGGCCCAGCCAGTCGGTCCCTCGGGCCAGGGCAGGAAGCGAGATTCTCTCTTACCCTGGTGCGTGGGGCCGCAGGGCTAACACCAAAAGCTCATCCGAAGGAGCATGTCCGGTCGAGGCAGAAGACGTGTCCCAGCAGGCTGCTGAGCAGCAGGTGCCCTAGGCAAGGACAGGCAGCCAAGGTGCAGAGGCAGTGGGGGCTTGAGAGCCAGCCGTGTGGAAGCAAGACAGAAGGGGAGAACAGTGGCAGAAAAGTGACTCATGACCAGGCAGGTCCTTACCCCCACTTCGTCACCTGTATCAGGACAGTGCTCAGAAGTGCGGCAGGAAGCACTTGGCACCATGCTTTGGTAACCAGCATGTGTGAAATGTTAGCTTCAGTTATTACATCAACACCAGCACTACCATGGAAAACAGCTGCTAACTTGGTGTACATCAAATCCAGTCAATGCTAACACGACTATAACCATGTTACCTAAACTACAGTAAAATTTTAATTACCAATCAAGAAAATGCTGCTGAAAGAGACTCCCAACAAACGGTCGAAAAAGGCCACAGGTGAAGTGCATGGGGGAGGGGGAGCACCCCAGATTCCAGGTGGAGGAGGAGGCTCTTCTGGAGCTCAGGGCACTTGTCAGTATGTGGCCCTGGCCCAGACGCCAGCCCAGCTATTCACCCTGTCCAAAGCCTCCATTTCCAACCCCTACTGGCTAGAGAGAGGAAGCTGCCCACTTGCAGCACAAATGGCTTTTCGGTACCGTTTTTAAAGGGCTGACGAGAGCTGTGGATGGGACTGCAGTGACAGTGAAAAGTGCCAGACCCAGTATATCTCCAAAGGTTTCATTTGCATCTTTCTGGAACCTCATTTTCTCCGCTACCATCTGTAGCACGGGAGCCTGCTGTAGGCGGGCTCTGCCAGGCTGAGAGACAGCCTCCTGTTGTCCCTGGCAACCCAGCCTCAGGGAGAATGCTGGGGGAGGAATGTGTGGGAGCCAGGCCGGTGCAATTAGCTGCTCTGCTTTGAATGGGTCACTGTGATCCAACCTATGCGGCTCAGGAGGAAAACACCTTCTTCACCATCGCTGCTCTTGCCAGGTGCAACCCTATTGATTTCAAGGCGGGAGCTCAGCTGGCAGACAGACGCGCTGCTAAGGCCGCTGACAACCATGCAAGCCGATCTCACCACATGGCTTCTCCAAGTGGGCTCTGTCAGAGTCGATCTGGACTACATTCGTAACAGCCCAATCCAGACTCCCTAGGGCTGGTCTGGCAACAAGTCCAGTTATGCCTAACATTCCTTTTCCACGACTGATTCGGCTGACATATTTCTATCCTGCTTTCTCGGAGGTACCTATTAGCATGAAAACCCCTAGAAGGCAGGAGACCAGTCTGTGTCTCTGCCTATACCCTCCTTCCATCCTTGTCTCAACTTAAAAGAGTTTGTAAGGATTGGAAGCAGCAGCATGGGACAGTTAAGAGGACAGGGTGCAGGGCCTGAATGCAGACAGAATTTGTGGGCAGAATATTTGTCTAGCATTTGTAGAACTGTAGGCTGCATCCCTGCCACTGTCAGGAAGCAGGGAATGTGGAATTAGTCATCATGGGCTTGAATTCAGCCCTTCTTTCAAGAGACATCACAAATCCATTCACATTCCACCACTCATCATATGGAACTTCATTCCCCACCCACTGATTGAGGGCTAGGCTTGGTCACACTTATCCCAAGCAAGTAAAACAACAAACGTGATGAGAGCAGGTGATATAGGCCCACAACCTCTGTTCAAGCAGGTGCTCTCTCTGTCTCTGTCTCTGTCTGCCTGTCTGTCCTCTTTCTCTCTCTCTATCTCTCAGTCTCTAAAAAGAGCCAGTTGCCAAGCCACAAGACACTTAAATAGTTTATGAAAAATCCATAGGATGAGGAACCGATGCCTATAAGAAACCTAGGAGTGAGATTAGAAACTTCCCTCAACAAGAGATGAGTTGACTTGTGGCCTTCACCAAAAGCCTGACCTCAACTTCCTGAGAGGCCCTACTTCAGCCCACAAAAACTGTCTGTTGTATGAAGCCACTGAGATTTGGCTCATTCGTAACACAGAGAGAGATAAGGAAGACCTAATGAGTAAGTGGTATATTCCAAGTTCCAATGTTCTCATCTATAAAATTAGGATAATTATAAGTATGGAAATTGTATAACTGTAAATCAACTAGCCCAGTCTTGACACATCCTAAATGCTCAGAAACTGAAATGTGCTATGATCATCAATGTACAATTAGCACTGTGCAGGGTCAAAAGTATAGATTATGAGTTGGGCAGGCCTGGATCCCAGATCTCACTCACTACCACTTAGCTGTGAAGCCCTGGGCAAGCTACTCACAGAATCTCACTGTTTGACAATGCTGGAAATTCCAAAGTCGTTATGAATATGAAAAGATTTTATATGTTATACATACATATATGTATACATTGCTCTGACTTAACACATGAAGATACGTGAGAAACAGCTCAGAAAAGGCCCTTGTCCTCGACGCTTCTGCACCCTCAGCCACAGGCCCAGAGCCATGTCCCTTAGCATCACTGCATAGGACCACATCTCTACGGCTTCCTTCCCTGCAGAGTCATGGGCCCAGTAGGGTAGCGTCCCTGTTGACCCTAGTCTCTGCCAGGGAGGTGGCCCTGCCCTATCCCTCCTGTGCCCACATCCCTCCTTGCATGCGGTCAACCTGGGTTTGTTTCCCAGCACTCCATATGGTCCCCCTCAAGCCCTCCAGGAGTAAGTTCAGGAGTAAGGAGTATGTTCCTGTGCACAGAGCCAGGAGTAATTTCTGAGCACAGCCGGGTGTGGCCCAAAAAAGCAAGGGAAAAAGAAACAGCTTAGTCTGTACCACAGCCAGTGCTGTTGGTGGGAAGGGCAATGGCTGAAGGACGGGAAAAAGCATAAATGGCTCCGACTGGCCCTGAAGGGCATGTGCTTATTGTCTCCCACAGATATCTGAACCAGTTTCTGGATGTTCTCTCTCACAAGCAACTTGGGTTTGATCTGGGAAATAGCTGTAGCCTCAGCTCCTATAGGAATCCTTCCCTTCACCCTTTCCATGCATCTAGAGTCTTACCTACACCCAATGGGGGCCATTACATCTGGCTCCCTTCCGCCTACCCTGGCCCCATAATAGTCATCATGGTTCCAACACCTCTCCTCCCGCCTGACCTCTCAGTGAAAGTGTGTTGAGTGAGTGAATAAATTAATAGCTTGATGATAGTTTGTAATATATATGTGTTTTCTTCTAAATGTTTTCATCAAAAACCCTTCTACCCACCAAGGAATGACAACTGGATTCTCTCAATATTGGACCTGTGGGCTGAGACAAATGCTCGATGGGCATGCCTTATTACAGATCACAGGATCATCTGAGGGTGGATATAAATCCTCACTATGCCCATGAGAAAACACATGTGTGACTGTTGACAAGTAGTAGGAAAAAACTAGGGGTGACAGAAATGGTCAGTTCCAACTTGCTATAAAGCCATTTCTTCTTGAAAATACATTTCTCACACAGGAAAACATGCTGTGCTGAAGCAAGAGAAGTCCCGGAAATAGGTTAGTGGCAGAGCTCTCCTGGAGCCTGCAGTTTAGTACCAGAGAGTTAACACTCAAGGAAAAGCTGAAATACTCCCTGAGGGGTCAGCCCAGGGTGCTTATCTCCCTGAACTGGCTGATTTTTAGATATCAACAAAGTCATCAGCAAACTGACCACTCTGCCATTAAATAACCTTTAAACTGATCCTATTTCTACATATCAGCAATAAACTATTGGAAGTTAGACTTAAAGCTAGACCTGAGCACCACTAGCCGTGGTCCCACTCACAACAATTTCTTTTAAATTAGAATTTTAAAAGAAAGCCTTTGTAATAGCATTATTTCAAAAATTATGAAATAATTAGAAATGAAACTCAAAGACCTGCAAATTATAAGATCATACTGATGGAAATGAAGTAATATCTAAAGAAACAGAAATAGATACTGTGTTTATGGATCAGAAAATTTAGCATTATTGTGAATTTTCCCTAACTGATCTAAAAATATAAGACAATCTCAATCAAATTGTCCTTAGACTTCTTTACATAAATATGCAAGCTGATTCTAAAGTGTTTACGAGCACGTGAGGGACACAGAATAACCAAAACAACTTTGAAAAATAAATTTGGTGGACTCACACTAATTTCAAGACTTATTATAAAGCTAGTAATCAATGCTAGATGGTATGTGTGTGAATACAGACAAATAGAAATGGAATAGAATTGATTCCAAAAAACAAACCAACACACACATATTTGATTACTTACAACAAATGTGCCAAAGTAATTCAATAAAGCAAGGAACATGTCTAATAAATGCCGTAGAACAACTAGATATTGACATACAAAACAAACTTTAACCATTACCTCACATTGCAAAAAAAAATTTATGTGATCAGGGATAAGGTTCAATGGTAGAACATTTGCCCTTGCAGGGTGAGGTTCCAGGTTTGATCCAGGCATAATAATAATAACAATAATAATAATAATAATAATAATAATAATAATAATAATTTTAAAGACTATAGAAATCACCCAATGACCTAACTGTAAAATTTGAAACTTTGAATTTCTAGAAGGACACACAGGAGAAAAACTTTGTGATCTCAGATTAGGCAAAGATTTGTTAGACAGAATACAAAATACATAAACCACAAGAGAAAGCATTAAAATATAAAGCTTCTGCTCTTCCAAAGATACTGTTAAGAAAATGAAAAGACATAGCATAGGCTGAAAAGATTTTTTGCAAAATATGTATCTGATTACACACAGGTATCAACAGTATATAATAGACTGCTACAATTCAGTAAGAAAAAAAGTAACCCAAATTTAACAAGGATAAAATATCTAAAGAGACACTTCACCAAAGAATAAATACACATTGTGACAATAATAAGCACATGAAAAAAATTTCAACATCATTTAGATAAATGCAACTTAAAATCATAGTGAGATACCAGCAAATATCAAGTTTTATAAAAATAATACAAGCATCAGTAAGACTTTCCCTAACTAGAATCCATACATTGCTGGTGGGAATGCACAATGGTAAACCATCTTGAAGAAAGACTTAACAATTTCATCTATCAGGGGTTGTGAGAAGACCACCCAAGCAGTGTTCAGGGGACCCAGGAGCTATGCATAGGTCTAGAGGTGTCAATGCTCAGATCTGGTGGTACTTAGGGAAACTTATGATCCTGGAGACCAAACCCAGGGCCTCCACACAAGGACTATCCACATTAAGCTATTTCCCCAGCCTTTTTTGAGCAACTGTTCCATATTGAGACTGCAATTATAGTTAGGTGGCTAGATGAATCTGTCAAAAATCTGTCAACTGTAACCCCTAAAAAGTGTAAGACTCGCTTGTATAAGCTATTATATCTCAGAATATATGAAGTAGAAAACAATCTGGGCCATAGCTAATGGGACTCAGGCCTGTGAAGGCAAATGGGAAACGGCTGCACCTTCTAATAGAAACTTAAAACTGCTTCTAAACATGTAAGGCTTTTGTTTTAAAAAAGGCAGAAAGTGTCTCAGCAATGAGATAAATGGAATGGTATAGTGTGCTACTTAAAATTAAATCTCCTGATCTTCTTTTCATAAAGAAAGACGTATTTCTCACCTGCCATCAACACCTAAAAGCCTATTCCCTTGTGGAGCAGTTTGATATAAAAGAAAAACTAGTGACTATGAAGGAAGAAAGATGTTGGTGCAAACCATAGCTCTACCCTTTGCTGCTGTAGCTGTGCGACTGACTTAACCTCTCTGCATAAGCGCAGTGAAGAAAGGGCAGAACTGCCCTATTCCTGTGGCGATTTCTGAGGTAACATAAAATCTGATTGTCCTCAAAGTGATTCCCTCAGCACGCCCCATTCCTTACACACACACACTGGGAATCCTCTCCTTAATTTAGTCACCCAAACCAAAGCAACTGGAATCATTTCAGAAACATTCTGAACATGTTGACTAGCCAAGGGCTAGTCAGGGGCAAAAGAGCTATGGCGTCTCTCTATTTCCTCAACAAATTCAAAGGAAGTGACGTGATTCCAGCTGCCCAGAAACTGAAATGTTTTCATTCTAAGAGCCATTTCCTCAGGAGGCACTGTGGCAGGGGCCGCAAACAAAGGCGAGCTCCCTCAACTGCATAATTCAGATCAAAAAGCAGGGAGTGGTGATCCCAGAAGCCACAAGCCAGATCCAGCCACTTAGTGGGCTTTAAGTTTTAAAATTATCACTTTCATGAGTGTATGCGGTAAATTCTATATGTGGAGTCTAGATTTTAAGACTAAAATTCCTTAAAGACTAAAATTATTAAGTGAGAGAAGGAATATGGAGGAATACAGAGTTCCAACCTCCATCAACAATCCAGAGTCAGGGACGCTGTCTCATTTGCCAAGGCGTCAAAAATCAGATGGGCTGGACATGTCATGCGATTTGGAGGCAACCGCTGGACTAGAGCCATTACCGACTGGATTCCACGGGATGTCAAAAGATCACGTGGCCGCCCACCTACAAGATGGTCAGACTTCTTCGTCAAGACCCTGAACAAACGGTTTGAGGCTCTTCGTATCCCTGAAGCAAGCATATGCCATTGGGCTACACTGGCACATGATAGGATCAAATGGAAATGTTACTGGCGCCCGCTCAAGCAAATCGACAAATAATGGGATGTCAAATGATCAAGTGATCAAGTGGAGTCTAGAAAGGAGAGATCACTGAGCATGGCCTCCATACAGGGAACCAGGCCAGCTTTCTGTCACTCACCTCAGGCAAAGGTGTGCTAACCTGATACCATAAAGGATGAGAACCAAAGGAAACAGTCACAAGGGAAAGCAGCAAGGACAAGTTGGAAACCTGGAATGCATAGCTTGGAAGCTTCCCTCCTAAGGAGGGCTGGAGTACATGCTTCACATGCAGGAGTCCAGGGTTCAATCCCCAGCAAACACTTCTGAGAACTCCCTTTGAGGCCCAAGCTGGAAGCAGCCCAAAAGCAGCACCATCAGGTGAGACCACGCCTTCTCCACATACACTCCTGTCCCTGGGTGTGAAGCCCTCACTGTGTCCAATAACGATGCACTTTAGAGTCAATATTCTCCAGATACAAGGCCTGGAGAGATTCACATCATAATGAAAGTGCTCTTCAAATCCACGGGACAGAAGATTATTTCATAAAATTGTTTTGGGTCAGAGCCAGCTCATCAACTGCAATATATAAGTTTGGAGGAGGGATTCTGACCCTCACTTCTTCCACCCAAATAAATTCTAAATGCATCAGTGATCTGAACGTCTAAGAGAAATAATGAGAGTATTTGAACAAAACATAGAAGTAATTTCTTATAAATCTCAGAATAGGGAAATAATTTCAAAGCATGATGCAAAACATAGTCGCTAAAGTAAAAGAGAGATTAACCTGACTACTTAAAAGAGTTTCTTAAAAACAGCCAACCCCATCAAAAAAATGGGGAGAAGAAATGAACAGAAATTTCCAAAAAGAAGAAATTCGAATGGCCAAAAGGCATATGAAAAGTGTTCTTCATCTTTAATCATCAGGGAGATGCAAATCAAAACAACAATGAGGTACCATCTCACACCACAGAGACTGGCACACATCCAAAACAGCAAGAACAACCAGTGCTGGCATGGATGTGGGGAAAAAGGACTCTGATCCACTGTTGGTGGGAGTGCCGACTGGTCCAGCCCTTTTGGAAAACAATATGGGCATTCCTCTGAAAACTAGATATCGAGGCTCCCATTTGATCCAGCAATAGCACTCCTGGGAATATACCTGAGACCGAAAAACACATAGCAGAAACACTATCTGTACTTATTTATTCATCTCTGCGCTATTCACTATAGCTAGAATCTGGAAACAACCTAAGTGCCCGAGAACAGAGGACTGGCTAAAGAAACTGTGGTTCATCTATGGAATACTATGCGGCTGTCAGAAAAGATGAAATTATGAAATTTACCTGCAAATGGATGGACATGGAGTCTATCATGCTGAGTGAAATTAGTCAGAAGGAAAAGGACAGATATAGAATGACTGCATTCATTAATACAACATAAATAGATACCAGTGTTTTACTACATGTGGGAAATGGTAATGGCAGATTAAAACTCACCATTGAATATACACAAAGGGACTTAAGTGATAAACTCTAAATATCTGCAGAGCTAGCCACAATGTGTAAAATAAGAGGGAGAGAGATGGGACAGAGAGAGAGACAGAGAGAGAAAGAGAGGAAACTGGGGTACCTGCTATTAAGGCAGCATGGGGGGTGGGTGGGAGGGGTGGGGTACATTGGTGGTGGAAATGGGGCACTGGTGGAGGGATGGGTGCTGGTATACTGTATTACCAAGAACCAATTATGAACACCTTTGTAATTGTATGTTTCACGGTGGTATAATAAAAAAATTTTTTTTTAAAAAAGAGTTTCTTAGGTGGAGATGTAGCAAGATGTTTTCCTTGCATGCAGCTCTCCCGGTTCAATCCCAGGTACCTCATACAGTACCTGAAATCACCAAGCAAAAAGCCTGGAGTAAGCCTTGAGAACAACTGGGGGTGGCCCCATCACAAAACAAAACTTTCTTCCATCATAGAGATAATATAGTGCTTTTAAGTATTGTCTGTGCACAGTCAACCTGGTACCACATCAGTACATGTCACCTCTTACATGTGTTGGCTATGTTGCACTACCAGATAGATAGATATTCAGCAGTAATCCCTGAGTACAGAGCTAGGAATGAGCCCTGAGACCACCACATGACGCCCCCAAAACAAACAAAAGTGTTCCTTGGGATTTGAATAATTGTTACTGACAAGTTTAAAAACAAACCAAATACAAAGAAAAAAAATTTTGATACAGACAAAGACCCAAATTCTTTAGGTTACAATAATTTTAATTTTAAAACAATCACTCCAACAGAAAATGGGCAAAGACAGAAAATTATCCCCAATGCAAATACCAATAATGACATGCAACCAAGATGACTGTCATTCAATGAAAGAAGAGCAAACTTAAATAAGAAGTCATCTTAAATGAGTATTTGGCACAGAAATGACTGTAATATTTTTAAATGGAAACTAGGACCAAGGAAATGCCAGGGCAGGAGTGCATCCAGTTTCAATGTTTCAGTCCCTGGCACCACATGGTCCCCTGAGCACTGCCAGGAGGCGACCCCTCGGCACTACACTGGCATAGTCCCCAAGCACTGCAAGTGTGGCCCAAACCTCTCTCCCCAAAAATGAAGCTGCCAAATCCATCAATAAATAACAGTTAAATAAATAAAATAATGGTATATAAATATAATTTTAAATCATGCACCAATTACAATTTAAATAATACCTTCACTTATACTGGTAACACTGAAAATGTTCTATAACATCAAGTAGAGTGGGGGGAAAGAAAGATTTCAATCTGTGTAGTAAAATTTCATTTAGCTAAAAAGTGAAAGTTGTTATATATGTAACAACAAATTCACAGAGAAACATCTGGGAGAATTCACTACAATGATGTCCACAATTACCCCTGAGTTTCGAAATGGCAGAGTCCTTTTAATACTCTACAATGAACACATATTTCTATGATTAAAGAAAGTTGAATTATTTTCACTTTTGAAAAACAGAAGTTTCTATGTGACATTTTAGGAGAACAAAGGTGCCCACAGGTATCAGAAAATTGAGCCACTTAGAAAAGGTCCTTGCTGTGGCCGAGCCTCTGGAATACAGGCTCCAGGTGTTCAAGGCTGAAGACAGGTGAAGGTGGGTACGGATTCAGAAAACTGCTTTGGAAGGTGAGGAAAATTCAGTTCAAATGCTGGCTTGGTCCAGAGAGGTGACAAATTCTGGGCCTACCTCCATTTGTTGTGAGTCTCGTGGGCTAGTTACTTTATTTCTCTAACCTCAGCTTTCTCTTTGTAGGGTAACTGCCTCTACCTTATAGGGCTGTTGAGACAATTCAATAAAATATACACATGATGCCTTGAACTCACTGCTTGGTATGCTCACTAAATGTCAACTATGTGTACTATTAGCTGGATATTTATAATCTTCCTTCACATTTTAACACTGTTCTCCAGGGCCCTGGAGGATCCAAACATCTCTAGCCCTGTGAAATCCTTCTGGACGCAGCAGGAAAGGAGCATGGGCAGCCAATTAGAAAGAGCAGGAAGAGAAATAAGGGCCAGGTTACCCCCCAGAGCTGCCCACACCACAGCTGTGCACCCAAACCACTCACTCCTCCCAAGATCCTCTCCCCTAGGTAGCTATGACCTCCCCACCAGGCATCATGTTTGCATCTGAAAAACACTTGGAACAGTCAGAAAGAACTCTACAGATCTTCTAGAGAAAGGACCTGAGGACCAGAGGGGAAGCGGATTTGCAAGGAAACCAAAGCGCCATTACTCAGAAAAGTTTTGATTATGGGATCCCTTCTAAGCTCCTTCTTTCCTTCCCGGGTGCTCCTCACCGGAACCCAACAATCATTCCCTGTTTGCTCTGCGGATTGTGGATGAGCACAATCCACAGAGCACAGGGAGAGGCACAGAGAAGGGCTCTGAGCTGTTCTCACACCTCCCTGATGACACCGGAGGTTACCTTGAAATTCTTAGGGAGAGAAGACCCAAAGAGCGTGGTAGCAGGAGATTCAAAAGGAACCAGCAGACTCCAATCTAGGTGAGTAAAGCAACCAAGAAGGAGGGGCAGCCCTGGGGGGAGGAGAGACACAGAGGCAGCAGAGGAAGGGCCGTGCTCTGGGCGCCGGCCTGCTCTCAGCAACAGCTGAGCTGAGGCTTACCTTGGCAGGCTGACTGGAGTCCGGGGCTTGGTCCTTGGGTTCTTAATCAAGAGCCTCTGATCCAGAGGGGAGGAGATGATATTTCATGGCCTCGATGAGGAAGTCCTTACAGGTATTGTTATTTTTTATCAGTGCTTCTTCTTCAACTGTCTGGGGATAACAAGCAACAGTGATGCTGAGGTCATGTCTTGCTTTGGGGCTCTCCCTGGGCTGAAAAAGCACCCTCACTCCTCTACACCCAATACCGGCATCTCACCCCACAGGCAGTGCAGGAAGTGGACACTGAGCAGCAACTCTATACAAGCAAAGTCCTGGAGTTAGCACTCACTGACTGCCTCTAGCAAGTCAAAAGCACAGCAGAGCATTAGACAGGGATCAAAATCTCAGCCCTAGTGCCGGAGAGACAATACCATGGGTAGGGTTCTTGCCTTGCAAGTGGCTGACCAGGGTTCAATTCCTGTACCCATACAGTCCTCTGAACCCCCAGGAGTGATTCCCCGAATACAGAGCCAGGATAACCCCTGAGCACATGACTCCTTTGAGTCTCAGCTTCCTCTTCTGTGAAATGGGCAAAGCAACCTACAATTTCCACTGGTCATGTCTGTTTTTGCAGGTTTAAATGAAATGAAGCAGAACAAATCAATTTCCCTCCTGGTCTGAAGGCATTGACAGTGTTCAGATAAATATGGAGAGGAGGAAGGAAAGGAAAAAGAAAGAGACAAGAAGTAGCGGGATGCCCTCAGAGGCTCTAAGAGAAAAGTTAAGAAGAAAAAATGCATTTCCATTTCTGTACAGAGAATGCCTAAGGGAGAAAACCAGCCAGATACCCAAGCAGAAAAGAATGTCCACCACAAAAGTCCCATTCACTGACCTCACCTTGAACCCAGAAAGCTGGAACTTTAGGTTTTCACCTCCCACTCCAAGAGCTCTGGACCTGGCCAGGCACCCAGCAAAAAGTGTGCCCTGGTAGCTTCCTGAATGAGACCCAGCTGCAGCCTGTAGCCACAGACGTGCAAAGTGCCACCTCTGAATCTGGGCCTGCAGCTGAGAGGTCGTCTAGAAAGCCCTGGTGTCTTCTAGAGGCTTCTTCATAGGTTTTTGCTGGAGTGTTAGACTATCGTTGGGCAACTCCATTCAACTGCTCCCACTTACCAGTGCCTAACTAGGCGGTCAGTACTGGACTCTGGAAAGAAACTTAAACTAGACAAGGATTCTAAGCAAAAGGCAGTAAGTTTGAATGACAGAATGAGAAGGGCCCTCACACACACACACACACACACACACACACACACACACACACACACACTTCAATTTTCCCAGCCCCCAAGCTGGTCAAGCGTTAGACTTGGCCTAAATATTTGGTGTTTGTTTCTTATACCCCTGTCACTGATATAATGAGTCAGAGAGTTACGCATCATAAACTTTAAGGGTCTGTTAAAAAAAATAATAAAAATTTAAAATGGGGGGCCAAGGGCGGAGGCTCAAGGGTAGAGGAACACTTTTTGCCTGTACGTGTGGCCCCCGAGTCCAACTCCCAGTGTCACACACTCCTCTGGGCACTGCCAGGGTCCTTGATGCCCCCTCCACAAGCACTGCTTGGGAATGAACCCCCAAATAACAGGGAGGGAATAACGAGAGGTGGGAGAAAGAGAGGATGGACTTTTAATGAAATGGTAGAAGAGAATGTCTAAAAAGCCAGGGAGAAAGAGAAGTGCATGAACAGCTACTTCTCCTAAAGAATTCCTTTCAGTGGAATGAAAATCCCTTCAAAGGGGGCGGAGTCAAGAGCTTCCAGGTGCCTCAGCAATGTGGAGTCCTGCTACCGCGCTACATCCAAACCATAAAGTCAACAACACTGAAAACATGAGACCCAAACTACAACCAAACTTTAAAATTTCCTGTCAAGATGGCAGGCGGAGGGGGAAAGGGGGAATGGGAGGGAACTTGGGGACACTGGTGGTGGATTGGAACATTCTACTTGCAGAATTCAACTCCCAAAGACTTTGTAAATCACAGTTCAAAAAGAGAAGGAAAAAGGGAGAAGGGAGGGGGAGAGAGGAGAGGAAAGGTCTCCCCAAAGAGTTGGCACCTCAGAGGAACAGAGCTTCACAATTAGGGTGACCGAAAGAGATGGATTATGTGATGAATATGCACCATGATCAAATCAGTGACTTTACACATAAAAATACTTAAAATGTTGGCACATGTTGACACCTATAGGTATTTTATCATAATAAAAACTTCAAAGGACCAGGGAACTAGTATGAGAGTGAGGGTGCAGGACTTGCAGGTGCTGACCCAGATTCAATTCCCAAGTACATGACCTCCCAAGCATCACGGCGTGTGGGTGGGGCCCTGGAGGTCCAAATACCATAAGGGGTGGCCCAAGCAGCCCTGAGCACCACAGGCCGGGGAGCACTGCACCCTTAGTTCCTAGCACCTCAACCACCAGTGGTCAAGTATCATCACAGGTGGCCCCCTGGGCTCCCCTGGAGCATCACTTGGGAAGCCCTCCTCCCCCAAAGTCAGACTGACATTGCTCATGTCGCACTACTTAGTATAATATATAACATTTCACCAAAAAGCCTGCAAATGATAGCTATAACAACCAATACACCGCACACCTCCTCCAGGGAACCAGACAGTGCTGGTGTGGCTCTGCCCACCCAGGAAGCTCCCTTTCTCTTCTTCCTCCCCACTGTCAGCCTAACGGGTCAGCCTCGCAAGCTGCAATGTCAAATGAGCATCAGTAAAGCAGTTCTCAAGAACAGAGCTTGTTCTGAAAAGGGGCAGGCACAAGAAGAGGGGGCCCCATCCATCAGCCCCCTTGCTCACCCCTCTGACCCATCTTCCAGATCAAAACCCCACCCAGCAAAATAACCCAAGAACTAGTTACGACTAAATTCCAGTTTCGAGACCTAAAGAGAGGGTACACTAGGGATCTGCACAGTGCTTTGGCTCTTTCTAAACCCCAGCTTCACAGCCGCCCTTGCTGCCTGGAGGAATCTGAGGAAGTCAGAGCCCAGGGGAGCTGGGGTCTGCTTCCTACATGTGAGTGCGAGGCTTTTGGCTGACGGTTCGGTTTCGTTCGCTAAGGGCATGCTGCCACCAGATGGCACTTTTGTGCGCCTGAAGTACTGAGGGCAGCACAGCACCTGAGAGGAGGGTACCGTCCCCTTAGATGGCAGGGTTGGGAAACTCAGAGGGCACTGCCCTGACTCTTAGGTCTGTGTCAACAGTGATGAGAGTTGAGAACCTGGTAAATGTGCGTGGAGATGCAATGTCTCCCGCCAAGTTGGAAGCAGTAGCGGTGGTGAAAACAGCAAGTCACGCCAGCCAGCACCCAAGAGAACGACAGGGCTGGCAAGACTAACCAACCTATCTATCTCCTCCAAACAATGCTAGATGGGTATGCTACTCTTGGGCCTAGGAGAAGAATGAGGTCTACAGAACACATTTGAGTGCTTGTCTCAGCATTCTATGACTAGAAAGTGACAGTGCCAGCTTGCTGGGCCCCCTATTTCAAAACACCCCACTCTCCAGGGCTTTCAGGAAAGCAGAGGGCCGGTCAGCTCTCTGATGTTTCATTCATTCATATATTTAGTTTTACCCCTTCCTGCTTCTAAGGAAATCTACTGCCATTTATTCTGCAAACTAATCAGGTAACAAAAAGCAGAAGAGAGAGCAGTGAAGGAGGCAGGCTATTGATGGAAAGTGTGTGCTGTGGAGCCTCAACAGAGTTAAACGTACAGCCTGACCTTGTCTCCTACTAGTTGGTAACTCCAGATAAATTCCAACCTCCACAGGCCCCCAGGCTTATGTGTCAAGAGAAGGTTGGACACTGCCAGGATTGTAAGGATTGTGTGAGGAAGCCCTGTGGGGACACAAGAGTGCCTTGTTACTTCTTCATTTTTCTTCAATTCTTAGAAAATGGAATAAATATATTTTCCATATATCTGGGCCGTCTTGACATCTTGAATTGACTCCAAATTGCCTAAAACCAAGTAAAAACGAACAGAAATATTTAGGGAAAAATGATGCCTCCTTCAGTTTAGTCTCCCCGCCTACATTAGTAGAACTTAACTTTTACAGAGAGTATATTTGTAGGGTCATTCTAAAGTTCTCACAACAATCTGGTATGCTCCTCTTATAGTACCCTCTCCAAGGTCAAAAGAAACAGAAACCAAAGAGATAGAAACAACAGACCAAAAGTTGCGTAGTAGGGTAAAGACTGAAAATGAAATGTCCAGGGCTCTCAAACTAAAGCTTTCAATCTCTACACGAACAATACACACTTAATGGGTTCCGCCATACCTCACCACCCGTGGAAAGAACCCTCCAATCTCGCCTTTTTACAACACGCCGCCGCTACCTCCCTAGAGGTGTGTGTGGGCACAGAGGAGCGTGAGGTTCTCTCATTACACAGCACTTACTCTGACTCAGGTAACCTCTAGGCAGGAGAGGGAGTCGACATGCTCCCATGAGCTTCGCGCCATGTGCTCTAAGCGGGTTTCCCCTTCCCTTTACAATTGGATCCACGCTATCACAGCTTCAAAGACCTTTCTAAGAAAATCAACATAGGCAACTTAAGCAAAGAAACAACTGGTTTCAAACAACTTAATCTAATTGAGTAAATAATCATTTTTTTTTTTAAATTTTGAGTTATGTCACGCATAAAGATGCTTAAAACCGAAGTCTAATTCTTAAAAATACCTACAAAAGACTTTTCTGACTAGCTGTCTCATAGGTAATGACCATACACACAATACATACACACACACACACAGCCACACACACACACACACTTCATATTCCAAATAAAGAATAATCAAAACTCAGAGCCAAAAAGTCTGTTCCAATAGTAATTCTAAGGGTAGAAATACAGAGCAGTAACTATGAGCCAAATTTGATAGATTGCAGGAAAGTGACCAGAAGCCCAGAGGGCAATGCGTCACATTCCTCCCCTCACTCCCTCCCTTTCCTCACATTTAACTGCCCATGTTTAATTAAAACAGAATAAAAATAGTCCCATCCTCAGCCAAAAGTAACTATAATGAGTGATCGTGGGACATTGGGTAACAGCACGTGACACAATATCTTCCTTTCGGGTCCGACTTCTCCTTTGAGGAAATATTTAATTTTTACACAAACAAAATTTCTATATTCAGTCCAAAACAAGAATTTATTATCAGGATACTTCACCTTAAGTGATTACGGGGCAAAATTCTCAAACTCCTTCCTCAATTCATTCAGATTAATACTGTGTGGATAAAGCTGTAGCTGCTTTTTTGAATATGAACATGACTTTTAAGAGAGCAGGGGAAGAGACTTGCTCTTCAAGTCGCATTCTCTCCCCTGAGTATTAGCTTGCTCGCTTCTTGCTCACTTGCTTTGCTTGCTTCCACTCAAGAGAAGCCTGTGATCTCTCTTGAACATGTCCTTCCCTCCTCTCTTTCGCCTCCCCTCACACCTCTCTCTCTGGGGGTCAAGTGTGTCTATAAAAACTATCTTGCTTCACTATTGTGTTCCTTCAAATTTTTCTTTTGGGTGAGGGACCCAGAGCACCCAAGCAAGACACAACTGCCTCTTCTTTCCAGAAAAGAGCAATTTCTGGCTCCAGCCTGAGTCCGCA